>CAUJRU010001548.1:0-138398 GCA_963277665.1 Viscum album | reverse complement strand
ACCACAAGAATTTCAAAGGTTTGAAATTCAAAAAGGGTTTAACTCCCTTAATTAATTAAGTAACTTAAGTCAATTAAGAGGGGGTTAAGGGAACTTGAAAAGTCTAGGGGTTCGTGTGGGCCCCACCACACTTAATCCTCCCAAGGGAGGTTAAGTGGGTGTGGGTCCCACTCCCAACCTCCTTTGATAGGTTTTAACAAGTTAAAAATAAAATTTGTTCTACACAAATTTTATTTAACTCAACTAAAAACCCCAAAAATTAACTTTCAACCCGCAACAAACGCAACTCCCGAAAAGGTCTCTTTAAGCGAATATCGGCGCTGCGAGTTCATCGGTGCCCTCGGATTTCAATTCCGAGCACCGGATCAAAAGTTAGGAATTCCCGCTCGTTCGTTCACTGAACGTACCCGAGCCAAACTTCGGAAATTAATTCCGGGCACTCCGGGCCTCGGAATCAGGTGCCGTCTGAAACCGCGCTCTTGTAAAATTCTAAAGAAAATTAAGAAAAAATTTCCCTTGAATTTTACGGGTCTTTACAATAACCTCACCTATAAACAAATTGGCTGGCCATGTAGGACTACATAGTGTGTATAGGTGGTTCATAGCATGTCCTGGCCACACGGGGCATGCCCTTGTCCTTTCAGACTATTCTCATGTACTTTATCTCTTGTCTAGGTATAAAAATCTTTCCCATGTATACAAAATCTACCTGGATACCATGACCAGGTCTGAGTACAAGGTCATGCTCATGTACTCTATTCAGACCTTTGTACGTAGATTTCCCATGCCCGTGTACCCTTGGAGTACCGACTAAGTCACCGACACTAGGTTACATGGTCTGTATAGGACATACACTACTTGTGATACCCAAAACCCCAGTTGCTGCAACAAGGGGACTACACAGTCTTGGTTCCTAGACTAGACACCATTTCTTTTGGATTTTTACCTAAATTCTACAATCTGTGACACATATATCTTATAATTATTCAACCACTATTTCCACCTTGGATCACATCAATGGATTTTATCTAGGTTTTACCTTGATCGATATGTTTCCAGTGGACAAATTTCATCCTCTTGTATCCTACTCATGAAGTAATCCCATAGAATCTCTCCCCCGCACACTAGAACCCATGAAAAAAGAAGTCACAATAACCTTTTACTCTATCTGAGCACACCCATCACACTAAAATGAATCCATACATGAGGAAATTAACTATTGGGAAATGGAAAATATTCACTATAACTGGTTCTCGGGTATTCTTGTAACTACCGGTCATAGATTACTGATGAAGATCACTCAATGAAAAAGGGGATAAAATGACATAAAACCAATGTGTATAGAAAACATGTCACTTTTTTGGGTTTTCATCTATTCATGTATGAATAAATCAATGATTTCAAGGAATAAGTTATTATTTTACAAATAAATGAACAATTGGGAACATATGAAGGAAGATAGTTTTTTAAAATTAATGCAGATAAACAATTGATGCTTTATGAAATAAATCAGGGGAGGAAAACCAAAAAATAATGGTTTCAACTCAATTTAGATTGATAGTTGGTGAATAACATGTTTTCTATAAATGAATATAATGATCTTGTTTTTTTTATCCATCTCTTGATTTACCACAACCCGTTCATCACCGATACTTGATCCTAATCAACTAATAAAGTAATATTACTCCTATTATATAATATCCCATTGTTATGTGAAACCCCATATGGATTTTACATAACTTGGTATTTATATGTTTTATGTATTTTAAAAAAAATCATTCATTTAATAGACTTACCAAATGGCTCCTTGAATCGAATGCATGACACTGAGCAACATTAGGTCGTGCCTAGAATAAAACCTGTGTTTTAGAATCAATATTGGTCTCAAATTTCCCATCCAACATCTTAAATAATGGTAACATAATTTATTATAAAAAAATTATTTTTTTCTTTAATATATATTAATATTTATAATATATTAATTTGAGGATCCTAAAACACCCACATATCATGCAAACGATGAGAAAACATCAAAAGACATATAGAAAAATATTCGAAGGACTAAAAACCAAAAACCAGAGTGATTATTGTTTAAAGAATTCCATTTTAACCACATGAAAATTGAATTTAATATAATAATTATCTCAACATATTTCATAACATCCAATAATGAGCTTTATGGAACTGTGATATGCTATAAATATATTACTGTTTTAATTTATTTATTATAAATTACCCATTAAATGAAATTGTATAAATAGTAATAACCAAATTATGAAAAATATTTATAAATGTTTTTTAAAAATAAAAATATATTAAGTAATTAATAAGAAATAAGATATAAATATTCATGCTCCAAAAATATTTTTTCATAAAAGTGTATTTATTTTATTTTGTGTACAAATATTATAATTAATTTTTGATTATTTTATAAATATTATTTTAAAAAATTAATATCATTTTTAAAACAATAATATCTATATTATCTTATGGTTATTATTTGTAATTTTGCTAAAAAATGTATTTTTCATGGAATAGTGAAAAATACCAATTTTTAAAAAAGTGTCATTTATTTTCATTAAACCAAGTATTTTACAAATATCACTATATTATATATTTAGTTTTAAATTAATGTAAGATCTATTTTATTAATCATAATATAAATAATTCCATATAAATGAGAATTATCTATTTTTTTCTATAAGTACATTTTACCCCTAAAACTGAATTTTTTAAAAGACTTATTTCCTTTAATTTTACACATTTACACTAGACTTGATTCTTGACACATATAGAAATTTATTTTCTAAATAGATTAAATTTTTGGAATCAATATGTTCAAAAAAATTAATATATCAAGGTTTTTTTATTTGTAATGAATATTAAGAAAGTTATAACTTTATCACCATGTTAATGAGTAAAAGTGGTTAATTAAGGTTAAAATTATGGGTAAACAAACAAAATCATCACAAAATATTACTTTATTTTATTTTATGAGATAAATAATACCATAGTTGTATTAAGATTGAATATATTTCATTTCAGAGACATTTTATACTGATAATAACATTAATATTGTCGACCGTGCACACATGTAGACTACCACCTCTCTAAAGAGATGTGATTCGTTTTTTATCTTAGCATTTCATAGATGATTAAATACATATATATAATTAATTTATATTATATTTACATAAATATTAATATTTTTAATACTATTTAACCAAGATAGATATTCTAGGACTATGATTATCGAAACAAAATATATATGAAAAAAATGTAGTTAAACACCTAAAATGATATTGATAATAAAATATTTCTAAAAAATAGGTGATAATATTTCATTATAAAAAATGTATTTTATTGTGATTATAAATATTATTATATTATATAATTATAAAAAATTCAAATTTATTATATATGAGGTCAAAATAACTTATAAAGCAAGTCAGTCCTGAGGTAAGGTGTTTCATAACTCAATTTCTTTTCATTGAGTAAAATTATTTCTTCATTGGTTATGTGATGCGAAGATTATATTTATTGTGAAATATGAATATTTTATGTTTTATTTCAATATATTTTATAGATATTTACATTTTTACACATAATCACTTTATTGATTAATACTCACTTCAATATTACAATCTTTGTAAGGGTTTCTCGTATCACTTTTTTTTTCTATGATACGTATGTCAGATTCACCAATGTTTTCCTTCATGTTGTGATAATATTATCCATGTGATATTGTATATATTTAATCTTTTTATATTAATAGTATTGAATATTTAATTTAATTTTATTTCTTTCATGAGGGTTATGATTGAAAAGTTACCAAAGTGGCTAGAGTTTATTTGAAAATCTCTTCCTTACTGAGGATTAGTTATATTTAAGTTTTCACTAGAGAAATTTTATGATAGTTACCTTGTTAAACCAATATTTTTTCTTTTAATCTAGTTATTGTTTGGGTTTTTAACTATTATTCCCATTTTTACATTCTTTTTCACTCAAAAATACTAAATGAATGTTTTTAAGGATATTAAATTTTGTTTTCCTATTCAGTCCGGAATCATTTAATTCCACACCTAAATTTTCATTAAAAAAATTAAAAATATTTTTAATATTATCTAATGACTTATTAAGTCTATTTTTACCCATATTTTATTTTCTATACAAACTTTTAATATAAATCTGGTCTTTTTCTAAATAAGGACCTTTTACCGATGGGGTGAATAAAATATTTGTTTTAAGAGATACCACATGAATGTATTTCCCTTCTATCATGTCTATTATTTTTCTTGAATACTACTTTAAATTTTTCCTTACTTGTTTTCAAATAAATTTTTTCCCTAATATTCTTGTTATTTTAAGATTATAAATATGATATTTTAAAATAAAACGGGGGTTTTCCCTCAAAAATATTTGTTCAAGTGATCATTTAAAAATATTTCCATATGTGAAAACGTCTATTAATAAATATTATGCTTTATTGGAGATAAAATATAATGATACTATCAAGCATATTAATCTGTATGACTTATGAGCATGTTTCTCTAGTGATTGACCAGGGAAAATGATAACATTTTGTACACTACTTTTTCAATATGAATGTCTATATGGATTATGTATTGAAATTTTATTCCTTAATTTAATATAATGAATTCATTTTACTTAATAAGGGTCTTATGGAGCCCATTATAACCCCTATATGAAACATTAGGCCTCATCTAACAAACTAGCCTGGGTATTTTGTATGTTATTCACTAGTAAAAATGATTGTGTGTCTTCATTTTAATATCTATTTTCCCAAAACTGATCATAAAATAATTGTAAATAGAATTATAATTCCAGTTTTACAAAAAAATACAATAAATGTTTTTATGATAATCTTTTAACATCATTTTTTAGTAAAAAAAATGTTAAATTATTATTATATTTACTTTTATCATTGGATTTTATTAAAACTAATGCCAAAATAATTTTTTATTTTTACATAGTTTTTTACTAAAACTGAGGTAAAAATATAGATATATATATTAATTTAATTTTGACATAATATTTTATTAAACACTAATATTAAATGCATTATCATTAGACTTTCTTAACATAAGTTTTATACAAAACTGAAGTCAAAGGTAATCTTTTAGACCCCACAACACCATGATTAAATTATTTCACAAATTTATTTCTAATTTTTCAATTACCACCTAAATATTATAAAACTAAACTACACTTTTTGAATCATATTTTCTATTTTTTTACAATCCATACTTATTGATTTATGATCTACTCTTTTTTATCCTCACTATTATTCCACTAGATCGTCATTATGCTATTTGAGAATGCCATTTATAATTACTCTTCCAGTAAATAATTTATAATTTAATAGTTTCATCTATAGATATACCTATCAATGATTTATTTTTATGGTTAATGATACTTCATTAGATAGTATTAAATGTTTAAAGGTTCCAAATTATATTTTCAATTCAAAGTCTAAATTTCCTTATAAACCAAAACTTCAAACGCAATATGAGTTATTCCCTCTAATGAAAATTAAGCCATTGAAGACTTCATCAAAAAAAAATTAAATCAAACATATAAAATTAAATTTCAAGATTTCATTAGGTTTGTAAAATGTTTTACTTTATAAATCTTGTATTTTTTTTAAAGTGAGTCAAATATTTAAGATGAATCTTTATGTTTAATATTTATAATTATTTTTTTAATTTTTTTTTATTATATATAAATTACTACTTCATTGATCATGTATTTTCCTCCAAGTGAGTATTGTGCATTGAAGTATTTAAAAAAATTACAGAGCTTCAATGTCGGTTCTAATTATAACTAAAATAAAAAGTGACTTTTTTATGTTGGTTATAACACGATTCCAATTTTGAAATTAATTTAATAGCACATTAGAAATATATTTTAACAAACAAAACATCAAAAGTCATTTAATGGAATTATAGATGTCCTTTACGAAGAGAAATGACTTTGACAGTTTTTTATTTTTTTTTTAAAATAATTTTATCATTTTTTTAATAATTGATTTTAAAAATATATGTACAACATCACCAGTAAATACATCATTTAAAATCTATTGTTAATCCATTAAAAATCTAGTGTAGTGGAATTTTTATACTGGTACCTACATAATTATTTATGATTACGTATCATAAGGACTTTACAGTATGATTATGATGTTATAATTATGTATTTTATCATTATCAAACTAATTATTGTTCTCCAAGTTATTATTTATTTTTTCATAGCATCCATGTTTATATTCTTAATTTATGATGTTAGTTTTATAACACATTTTATTATTGTTTATCTATGTATTAATATTCATGTTTTATTTATCCAATGATATATTCTATTGTAATATTTCCCTTAATGAGAATTTGATCTCAAAATTTAACATGTTTTATTTTCCTCGAGATACCAAGAAGAGGTATATGAATTATTTAAAGGATATACTAGAAGATATAATAAATATATCATTAGAAAATTATGTTTTATTTAATTTTTTCAATTTCATTGTGAGGGTCATATATGTATATTTTCCCCCAGAACTAATAAATTATTCAAACATTCATTATTTATTTCTTGTATCTTGTGAAAATATTACCACCAACTCTATTTTTCATGAGTCAGGGGGTTACAATTTGTATCAAAGGAATTCTATTAGGACCCTTGGAAACTGTATTAAGGAAAATATAGATTAGAGAACATAACCCTATGATATATTTCAGGGATATGATTAAGTATAGATTATTAGACAAAGATTTTTTTAACATATCTCATTTACTTTATGTTTTGATAAAATAAATAAAACCTTTATAATTTTCTAATGATTTGGTTTTATGTGTATTTATTAGGTTTTTATCTTATTTATTTAATTCTTCTATAAATCAATAATTCCTTATTTTTTATGAATTTTATCTAATATTGAAATTTTTTTCTATATGGCAACATTGATTACCTAAAAATTTGTCTATATCAAGAAATCAGCTATGTCAATTTTCTATGTGAAGAAATTTCATTTAAAATCATCTACATCACATATTTGGCTATGTGAAACACATCTATATTGATAAATATTCTATGTATATGGATCACCTACATGAATTATTGGAAGTGATCACTTGTTTCACTAGGTGTTGAAGGAATTTGATTTTTGTAAATCTAAGTAGGATCTTGATGAATCACTCTATATTTGTACCAAGTGGGGACTACTTCAATTCAGTTTGGAATTCCTTAATAAAATTACTATTTCTTGTGTAATCATAAAGATCTGGTAGTTTAGATTTGGTGGTGTTGAATAAATGATTTAGGTTCCTTGAACCACTATAAATATCATAATATTTTATAACATAAATTAGGTTGGATTTATGTGAAAAAAATCAAAAACTCAATCCACCCCCGCCCTCTTGAGTCTTTAATATATTTTTATTTGAAAAAAATTGGAATCAAGGGGTATGAGTTTTGTTTTTTCAGTCCTAAAAGGATGAATTATTAATGATCATCTTCAAATAACCATTATGGAAAAAATAGATAAGGTATATATATGGTTAGAATATACTAATTAAATTGAAAACAACTATAGATATTAAAAGGAATGTATGATTATTTATTTAAAAAAAATCATGGAATAATTGTTTACCTAAAATACATCAAGTCTTATACAATTCTTGAAGGTGATCTAATAAATTGGGATGCTACTTCCAAAGGAAAATATGATCTGAACTCCAAATATATGTATGTTATCATATGTGGTCATGTTCCATATGATTTCAATATAGTTTCACAATGTCCTACAACATATGATATTTGAACTATTACAACAGCAGCTTATGAAGGTACTGATAATGAGAGATAACTAAGATAAAAAACATCAATGTCAATAGTTGACCCATTAAAAAGGATTTACAGAGAAATAATAACATATATAAATAAAAAAATAGGTATTGTGATTAATTAATATTTTATTTGGGAACCAATTCTTAAACTAAAGAAATATATGAATTTTCTCACTGTTCTATCATCCTTATAGAGTGTACTTTTAGCTTCCAAAAAGAAATCCACAAATTTTAAAAATTTTAAAAAAACACATTTAAACAATCATGATGTCGAAGGACGTAGTGGAAGCAGAATCTAATAAGTAAAAAATAGTTATAAAGTAAAATGTTTTTAATAAAGTTTCTACTTCAAATAATGAACATAATATTAAAGGAATAATTTTTTTTTTGGAATCATTGGATGAATATACATAAAATCATTTACTTCTGATTGTGAGCTTTCTCAACTTTCTAATATGTTCAATAAGTAATACAATAGTAGAAGATAATTTAAAAAAATCCTTCAAAAATATAAAAAATGGTTATGGTAGTTATAAATAATTCAGGTGTCATGAGTGGAATAAGCATAGAAATATCAACCCATATTATCCACAACATCAAGAAAAAAATGTAATAATAATTACAAATGGAAACCATAATTAAATTAAAATATTAAAATATTTATTAATTACTCTTCAAGTTATTATTATTATTCAATTAATGAATCATCTTTTGAATTAGATGATAAAAGATCCCATCAAAAGGACAAGTTTTTCTTTAAGGAATAATCTTATGAGGTAAATTTGTTTCACTATTTTGATCATGAATCTAATTATAAAACAAAATATTGTTATTTTGAAGAACTAAATGAATATTTTTCTAAGATAAAAAATAAATATAAATACTCCCAAAAGATAATATGTCACCCAAAAAATATTATATTGTTTTTTATGTGAAAAGAGGACATCAAAAAATACATTTCATACATAAAAGTTAAAATAGAAAATTATTTTGTTTTCTATGCTAAACAAGGTTATAAAATTGAAATCATTCAAAAAGATTTTTTTTACTTAAAAGGTGAATCCACATTTTTTAATGAATAAAACTACCTAGATCAAATCCCTTTAATTATAAATTCTGTAAAAATAAGTTTTAAATATAAATAAAAAGTGAAAATAAAGTATGTATAAAATTTATTTTGTTCCTAGTTCAAAGAGACAAATATTTTCTATATTTATTTTTTCATTATAGGGAGCCCATATATTATGATAATGGGTTTAGTTTAAATCCCCTTTATTTTTTAGTGTTAATATTGCTTTTATTACAATATTCTTATCAAGATTTAGTGTTGAAATTTCTAGACAACACGAATAGATTTCAGTTTCAAAATGATTGGTTATTAACATTTAAGGGCCCAAGAGAATATGGGAATAAAAAAAATTCTTCGTTGGTATATTTTATTGGAAAAAATATGCAATGTAATCAAATATAAATAATATATTGATAGTTTATGCTCAATATATATAAGAAGATATTTCTTAAATTTCAATTCATTATCCAAAATTGATAGAGGTTGTGACACATTTGGTGACAATGCTAAGGGAAATATTATGGGAGTTGGATCAGTTGTAAGTTCTAGCTCGGTTATCATTACCAATTATCATTATGTGGTAGCATTTAAAGGCAAGCGAATAATTATTTTTTAACTTTTTGATAAATTTTATTCTATATATTTATCAAATAATGATTGTTCTATTTTTATAGATGAAATCCCCAATTTTGAGGCATCTAGGATCATAATTTAGATAATTTAGATGTTAATTATTTGTGTAAATAAAAATTGACCTATTTAAATACTAAAACAAATGGGCCTTTTATTTTTCATTGAATAATTTTACATTGTAATGTTTTTTCATTGATAAAATTGTGAAATGTTATATTAATTTTTTAATTACCTCAATATAAATTGAACAAACAGAAACATTGTGATGTATGCTTAATGGTAGGCAATAAAAACCCCATCTTGTAAATCAATTAAATTTTTTTCTACATCTAGTAATCTAAAACATGACCATATGAATTTTTATATGATATTTTGAATATAAAGCTAAGAAGAAAAAATTTTGTTCGTGTGTTAGTTTTTTATTTTAATAGTATTAATTTGTTTTTTTAAATTTAAAAGTGAATCTTGTTTTTTTTGGAAATTGGTTCAAAAAGAATAATATGGAAAATTTATTTTTAGAGAAATGGATATGTAAGAGAATTTGAAAACGATTATTTCAATTATTATTATTATTTAAAACATAAAATTAAACAGAATATTTTATCCCCCATAATACCTATAGATAATGGTGTTATTTATAAAATGAATTGGACCATGAAAGATATTTCTAAGACTATGTTATTTGAATTTATTATTCCCACTTAATTTTTTTCTAAATCTATAGATCCATCATGTTATGTTATTAATAGAGTTTTAGTTATGACTATTTTAATGAAAATTCCCTAGGATATATGAAATAATAGAACACCAAATTATGGATTCTTTATATTGTTTGAATTTAAATTTTACATTTTTTACACCCAAGGAATATCTTGTTAAATTTGATCTGAAAGATGGAGATGATATATTTCATGGTTATTTGACTACTTTACATCTTATAGAGTTTTTAATAAAAGTTAAAATATTTTTAAATAATAAACTCATATAAAATATGATAAAGTGATACTTTTAATCATAAAATGACTCTAATTAAGAATTTTAGTGAGTTATTTAAAAAAATGGGACCTTAACTACTTTTTGATAGATGAAAGGATCAGTATTTAGAACATTATTTTAGTGAACCAAATCTTAAAAGGGTGCCAAATAGTGAACCCGAACGTGTGAAAACAATATAGACTATAACCTTAAAAATAAACCCGTGGACAAGGTTATAGTAATCATAGATAATGGAATTGTGACTTGAATAAGTGTAGGAAACCTTGAATAATTTTTTCTTTTTTTATCTCAAATAGAACCAAAAATTTTATTAGAATACCTAGATGATTAAGGATTTGTTTTATCTATACATGAATATTTGAACCAGTTAAATAGAAAGAAGGTATGGGAATTAGTAGATATTCCCTCATATTTCTATGTTATAGTAACTAAGTAGGTTTTTAGAAATAAATAGGATGATCATGGTGTGGCTACTAGGAATAAGGCTACATTACTGGTTAAAGGTTACAACTAATAGAAAAGGATAAAAATTGAAGACACATTCATTACATTAATAGTATAATAATCAATTATAATTCTTTTAGCCTTTACATCCCATTTGGATTTCAAATTATATCTTATGGACATAAAATCTCTATAAATAAATGGTTTTCTTATGGAGTTAGTTTATGATGAATAACACACTATGTTTGAAAACCATCACTCTGCAAATTCTATTTTTAAACATAAAAAATATATTTGTGTCCTTAGAAAATAAACTAGATCTTGGTATGAGTATTTAAGTTCATTTTTTATAAAATGGATTGTAAATAACAGTGGTTGATACTACTCTTTTCAAGAAAATATCATCAGATATTTTTCAAGTTCAAATATAAGTTGATGATGTGAGTTTTTGTTCTATTATAAAAGATTGTGCAATGAATTTTCTAAACTCGTCCAAATATAATTTTATATAACCATGATTTGTGAGATAAATATCTTTTTTTATTTAACAAATTGAAAAAACACTTTAAGAATTTTCTAAATCAGTTAATGTAAAGACTTTAATTACTTAAAAATTTTGTAAATGAAAATGGTACGGTAAATTAACCTCCTATAATTTATAATGAAAAATATGATTTAAATAAATCTAGGAAACTAGTTAATAAAGTTTATTTAGAGGACTAACATTGAGTATTCTATATTTGACTATTAATAGACCAGAAATTCTGTTTACAGTATTCTTATATGATATATTCAAAGATAATCCTAAATAATCACATTTAAAATAATTAAAATAAAATTAATTTTTTTTTAAAAAGGACTATTTATATTTCGTAAATTTTTCAGAAAAACCTATGAATTTAATTTACCACATTCAAATGTCTAATTTAGTACATATAAATTAGATAATAATATCACCTTAGAAACTACTTCCTTCTCGGTAAAAATCTCGTATCCTGGTCTAGTAAGAAAAAACACCCTATTTAATATTCAACTGAAAAACAAAAATACATTGTTTCATGAAGTATTTGTGAAAATGTGTGGTAGGTTAAACACACGTTGTCGAATGTTGGATTCAATTATAATAAACTATCAATTAAATTTCATAACATAAGAACATTAAAATTTAAATGAATATGATAAATAATTTGAGAAAAAAATATATTGATCTGTGGCCTAATTTATTGCGAAAACACGCTCAAATTTTTGATATATAACTTGAATTTATCTCTAATGAGAATAAATTTTTTGATATTTTTATTAATCTTGTTTCTTATGAAAATTTTATTTTATTAAGCATAATTTTTTTTAATTTAAATGAGTTTAAAATATTTTATGTCATTTTATTTTAAATTATTTTCGATTTATAAGTTTATTTATAATTTAGTTGTATTTAAATGTATTGTAGAAGATAAATTAATTAACCCTAATTTTATATTTATTTGTTCCAAAACGAATTTTGAAAACATAATTACACTTCTTATTAAAAGGGGAAATATTTTCTTATCTTTTTTTCTTATACTTTATATTATTATTTATTTTCAGTCAAATTTTGACCCTAAACCTAAATTGTATATTTATCGTTCATTTAAATTGGATACACGACCTAATCCTGAATACTGATCCTTCACCAATTTTTTATTCACTATTATCCATTCCTCTTTTAAGTCAAAGAGTTACCATTGATTCTCTCATTGTTCTACCAACCTCTCTAAGATAGGGAGGTATATGCAAGGAAATGATATTTTTTCTATGTATTATAATAATTTCAAGGCAAGCAGGGCATCAAGTTGAGTGGTGCTGGAATGGATGTGGACATGACATGGTTGAAAGGAATAGATATGATTTTGAAGAATTTTTTCTAGTTCCCAGTATATAAATTTTTATTTGATGAAAAGAATTCAATATATCTATTTAAAGTAGTGATTAAAAAAGTTTATAAGGAATGTTTAATTTCAGTTTGGTGGAACAAAGGATGTGATTTCAATGAATGAAACTGGAAAATCTTTATTAGTACATTCGGTGGACCCAACATAGATTATGCACAATCCTGAATAAGATGAGTATAGTTTTAGATAATCATTAGTTTGTAAAATATCTATAGGAACCCCTAATGCCTTCTTGTTTTCTTTGAGGTCCTATAACTTTTATAAGATGGTTGTGAAGAACTTGGAAGCATATTGGAAGGTTTTGTACAGGTTTATTCAAACTGAAATCTCTCATATAACAGTTGACATGAAAAAAGTTATTTTTTAATACATGTATAATTTATATATCTTAGTCAATAATTCCAACTTCAAAATCCCCTGGAATATGATGAGGTACATGGAAAAATACTTCTAGGGTAAAGAAAAGTTTAATTATTACCCTTATGGAAGAATTATATTTTTGTTCTTGATATAGAAATAAGTGGAATAAAATAAAGGATAAGTTGTTATGTTCCATAAGAAATACACTCTTTTAGTAGTTCTTCAAAATACAGTTTGTAATAATTAGTATACTAACACTAATTTTTTAGGATATCTTGGGTAGAATTCTGATGATCTTGGGGTTATACCACCTCTTGTAATAACTATAAGAGATCAATCCATTGCCTCAATCCTTGGGATGCAACACCTGTTGTGATGGTGTCTTCTTGTGAAGTGATAGAGATTATTTTCACAAGATCTGAGCATATAATGTATAAATTCAGGACTATATTAGAATTAGTTATATGTTAATATGTTTTAAATAATTTTTTTTACTAGTCTATCCATCCAGTGGTGCCAAATTTTGAGACATCTTCTCAAGATAAAGAGGGAAGTCGAGGTTAGACTACGCTTAGTCTGTTTATTGCTAAAGTTAGAGATGAACCAATAGTTGAGAACACATATGTTAATCAGATCCATATATCATATTATTCTAACTATGGAACCACAATTATACATGACTCAAAACTTCCCTTTAGTTTAAAAAGTTCATTCAGTGACTTCACATGATGATATTTAGAATTTCATGTCAAAAATGAAGGATTGATTCATGATTTAATGATTGTAATGGTGAGCCAATTTGAATGTACAAAAAATAATTCTTCCAAGTGATAAAACCTAAAAACCTTTACTTGTTCTAGATTACTAGGCTTTTTTGGTCAGATATTTTCAGATATGAATTATTTTTCATCACACATCTAATTACTCCAATACAACATGTATAATCTTGTGATTATAAAACAATTTAAAGAGGATCTGTTAGATGAGTTTCATGAATCCTAATAATCTATTCATAAAATAGTTCTTAGGATGTATGTTTCCCTAAATGACATAGTTGGTTGTATTAAAGAAGTTTTTCCCTTTGTTGATACTAAGGTGTCGGAAGCCTTAGAGTTTTCAAAATCGATCACACATATGGTATCATCCTCTATTTATCCAACCAATATAAACCCACAAAAAATTTCCACTGTAATAGATAAGATTTATGAATGATTTTTATATATGTACACAACATCATTTTAAGAGGATATTTGTTCTTCATAGTCCAAAGACACACTTATTGTATAAGCTACAGGGTAATGCATACAGATTATTGTATATAAACTCATTAGGAAAATTATTTAAGTACTATCTTTTTTTTTGTGCTTCATTTTCCCAAGAACTATCTAGAAATTTACATTAGTTAGTTCATGTCCTTATAGAGTAATTAGGAAAGGTGGATCATAATCAAATTTCAATAGAATGTATTTAGAATGAATTTGAAGTAAGATCTATTGAGAACCCCCAAAAGATCCATCTAGTCCTCAACCTACTGTTATTATGTATAAATATTTTTACTGATTTTCCTCTAGTGATATTTAAGATTTTAAAGGCCAGATCAATTATGTTTTATCTTCTATTACTCATATTCATAGACAATCATACACTATTATCTTGGATTTATACAAATCAAACATCATCAAGATAATAGAATTTTTTGTTGTGGTTATTTTTTATCTGAGAGCTAGAATATACCTCATAACAATACCTATGGATACCAATATAGGATTCATGTAATTATTTTATGTCGTATTTAAATTGTGAAACATTTATAATAGAGAACAATAAATGGATTCTACTGTTATCGATATAGAATCTACTGTAAAAGAAGTTACATATTCAGATCCTACTAAAAAGATGAACTTTTTTAGTTATAGATCATATAACTTAAATATTTATTCTAAAAATATTTATTGAGTTTTGAACATGCATACTTATAGACCTAATGAAATATCATGTTCTGTACCTTCATACAATTTATGGAGCACAAAACCTCTATCCGAGTTTGAACCCATCCATTTACCAAGTCATTTGAATGGTTTGTTTATATATATATATATATATATATATTGTTATTGATTCTAATTTTTTTAAAAAAAGTTTAAATGATTAATGTAATTAATTTTTATCTATTTTTTGTTAGTTAATTGATTTTTTAATTGATTTTTTAATCCTCTTGAATGTGTTTCTGGATCAATTTTCTTAATTTTATATCATCCCTAATATAAATTTAGTATAAAAACATATATTAACTTTTTATACCATAGGTGATACATTAAATGTTTTTTCCATTCAATAACCTTTCATTTTAATGTTACAATAAAGTTTACATGATAGATAAAGGGGTAGAAGAAAGTATAAACCTAAAAATTTTAATGTATTACACATTTTAATATTTTTAGTAATAATAATTAAATATTTTAAAATTTTCATGTTTAATATTTAATGGGATTTTAATTATAAAATTAGTGGATAATGTTGGACTAATAACTTTTTTCCAACATATCTCATGAAATTTAGGAATTTATGATCTAAACCCATATTTATTAGTATGTAAGGATTTTATTTTTAAGTGTGATTATCATTTTTTATCTTAATCATTCAATTATACTATAAATATAAAATTTTATAAGTTTTATAAAACATTGAAAAGTCTACTAAAATTTCCTAGGTGAATAATTTGTCTACGTATAATTTTGTCTACATTGATAAATCGTCTATTTTAATCATTAGTGTAAAGAAACACCTAAATAGATTGGATATATCAGAGATTCGTCAATGTGAAAATCATCTATATAAAAGAATCAACTACATGTGAATTAGCTAAATCAATGGATTAGTTATTTGAATCAACTATATTGAATAAAAAGATATATGATTTGGACATGTGGAATATTCAACAATGTCGATCCAATTCAAAATATTGATCATGTTTAATATGTGAAATTAATCTATGTGGGAAAGATGATTGTAATTTTTTATGTGAATAGTTCACCTACATAAATAATGGTTACATGGATCTATTTGGTTACGTGAATTCAAATACATATAATTCTACTATGTGGTGATCCAAAATCAGCTATGTGGTTCTGTAAAATGGATATTTATTACCATTAAACTATTTTAAGTGGAAATTAATGATGCTTTTTATGAATTAAATATTGGAAAACCTTTTTATGGTCAACTTTTTTATCAAAATATTATATGTACTGAGAAAAAATTGTATATGATAATTTATTTCCCAGTCCTTTTTAGAGGTATTTTTCAGAAAATGATATCTAGAGTTTTACCCAAAGGTCGGATTTTATGGGATATCATACTATGAAATAGTAAGTGAGAATACAAGTAAGTGTATTCTAAAAATATAATATACATAAGTAATAAGAATAAAAGAAATAACATTCACTCACTCTTTATCTCTAACTCAATAAGTTGTAAGTGTTGTTTGATATATTTTATAATGAATAAGAAGAAGAAGATTCATTTTTTCTATGAATTTCATTTAAATTTTAATCTAACTACATTATGAGGACTCTCCTTGATCTATTTCTTATTATCATTCCATCTCTTGTATATATATTCACTTCCTATAGTCTTATCTTACAAACATGTTATTCCTTTGGTAAATTTTATTATTCTCTCTCATTTCTGGAAGTTAACCCTTCTTACACTGATTGTTAAAGGCGATTGTTTTTTGTATTAAGTTTTAGGGGTCTTAAAAAAAAATCCTCGATATATTTTAAGTGATGACTACATCTACTAATTCGGGCGGCCCTTAGGAATTTTTTTTTAAATCAGGGAAATCACAAAGCTCTAGGAGTTTAGAATTTGTGGAGTATACTAAAAGATTTTTGTTCCCCAACCTATATAAATATTCCATATTTTATCCATTTCTTACTAATTCTAGTTAAAATTCTCGATCTTATTATGAAATGATCATAATATTTTGTTCCTTAAAATAGGGTAGTTTTATGTGAAGAAATTTTCTAGAACTAAATTCACCATCACCGCCACCACCACCACCACCCCTCTTGAGTCATTTTTATATTTCTCTTTGACCAACATAGAGTAATATCGTGAAACATTGATAAACTATAGATTCTGTGGTTCTCCTACCCAAAACATCCATGTTTGGATACTATCAAGTTGATGTGGCTATGTCACAAAGGCAACTAGGGATAACAACTCTAAAAATAGAATATTGGGTATTAACTCAATCATCACTAGTGCATGATGACTGTGAATAAGATTTCAAACCTCTCTATACTCTTACACGATATGCCTGGGTTATTTCTCTTTTTCATTATGAACCATTATAATTCATGAGATGATAAATATTTTTGAAACCTATGATAATCCATAATGATATGGGATAAACCTAAATATTCATGGGTTGATAAGTCTATAGTTATTTATAAGATTAACGACATAGATACCCCTTTTGAGGTTTCATTTTATGAGATTTTAAGGCTAACAAGGATATTTTCAATGAAATTTATAAAAATATTACCTTTGGGTTTAGTATATATTTTTATGAAAAGATTAATTGAGGAATAATTATTTTATATATTTTGAACATATGTTTAAGGTCTTTGATAACCATTAGGGTAAATGTGATCATTTATGTTGAGGTAATTATGGGTTATTATAATTTTGCAAAATATGTTTCATAATATACATAACCACAAGATTTAAATGTAATTTGGTGTATAAGTTTTTAATGTTATTATAGAATAAGTTTACTATACTCTTGGAAATAATTATATGATTATGGTAAAAAGAATATTATTTTTTAAGATTTTATTTCATTTTAGGGATAAATATTGAGTCAAATTATGGATGAATATATGTTTTTTATAGTGGTTTTATAGTTATTCAGGTTATTTTGAGAAATTATTTTTATATTCTTAATAATATATAATTTGGTATATACATTTTGGAATGTGACATTATAGGTCATTAATGTTTTTTAGAGATAAATATTATGTAGAACCTGAAATAATCTTTAACAAATTCATTATAATCACTGGGTCTCAATTTGGTTGGGAATAATTTGAAATATTTTAAGGTTAGTTGAACATTGGTTGTTTTTGTTAACTAATTAGATATTAAATTAGTATTTATCAATAAGAATGTTTATTCGTATTGGATATTTTCTTATCTTATTCAAACCATTTTAGTTTTGGTTAATAGATAGAAACATGAGGAAGAATTTTTCATCTTTTCTTGGACGATATGATACATTTACATGATTTTTAATGATTCAATCATGAAAATTTCATATTCAATATTAATTTAATTGAGTAAAAGATGGTATTAAAGTGTAAATTGATAGAATAACCATCAAAGGATGAAATTATTCTTACAAAATGGAAATAAATGAAGGAAGTACATTTTCCCATGTTCTCTATCTTGATAGTAAAATAATCCACCAACTCTAGGAAAAGGATATTGAAATAAAAAATATATCACATTACCTTCATTCTTAATGAATTTATTGTACTCTTTATCCCTTACAAATTTATGTTTTGGGGGTCATTAATGTTCTCCAAAACCATTTTCACTATCACAATATTATACTTAGAGCATATTTTTTATCCTCTATGTCTCTATTTTTACTTCCATTTAATGTTCTCTTTATCTGGGAACATGATTATATATTATTTCACGCAACCTTTATCTTTCACACATATCCTTTTAAAGTGATGTTTTTTATACCTTTGTACGATATGGGTATTCAAACAAGGTATTTTAAATTATTAAACCCTTGACTATTAAGATAAAAATTTCAAGGAATCAATTTATTTAAAGGGGAAGACTATGACACAATATTTTTTTGAAAGAATAATAAGATCGATATTTATTTTAACACTCAACACTGAGCTTTAATAAAACTTTAGTATACTATTAAAATATAAATATTTAAATGCATTAATTATAACCTATACCTAAAATTAAAGGATATGAATAATAAGAACCACAAAAGGAAAATTAAATTTCAAATATTTTAAATAAATCAAATGTATTGATTATGTATTGAATTTTCATGTTCCAAAAATATGTTAAAAATAGTTTTTATTAAATTTTGATGAAGGATATCATAAATAATTTTTCTAACTACATAAATGGTATTTTTTTTAAAAGATTATCATTTTTGAAATTATCGTGTCTATATTATATTAAAATTAATTTTTTGATTTTTGTAAAATGTTAATTTCATTATTAACCAACTAATTTAAAAGTACCATTGTGTTTTGAATTTTTTTAAAAACTAATATAAGATATATTTTATTGTAAATAATATAACTAATCCCATGGGAATCAAAATTATATTATATATCTATGTAAATCCTTTTTTATACAAAAAATACAATTTTTAAAAGGTTAATTTTCATTGGATTTTATGCATTTATATTAAATTTTATTTATAATAGATATATAAAATTAATCTCAAGAAATGGATTGAATGTTTCAAATATAGAGGATCAAATTTGGTAAATAGATCAATTTCATTTTTATGCATAATGAATAGTAATCAAGGTAAGAGTTTATCACTATGGTAAGGGGTAAAATAGGTTAATTAAGGTTAAAACTGTAGTATAAGTTCTAAAATCAACCCAAAACATTCCTTTATTTCATTAGATGATTATAATTCATCTATATTAAATATAAGTATAATATATGCCATTTTGGTGTCATTTTCCTTTAATAATGACATTTATCTTATTTTATGTAACCAAAATTTCACAATTTCACACTCTTGATTTATATTTATATTATATATTTTATTACGGATAAAATGTTGTTATTTAAATTTATTGTAGTCATGTAAGTTCCTTGGTGGGTAAAATGACAGTAATTTCTTTTCAATTCAATGGATCATGCAAAAATTTTACATGAAGTAAACACCATTACCAATGAATTGTTTACACCGAATATTTAGGTAAGAGAACCTAGAAACTAGAGAGGATATTTTCATGTACATTTTTTAATTAATTTACATTATAAGGTAATAAATGATAGATTATCATAGGATATCTCTTAATAGAAAGTTTTTATTTACAAAAACAATTTTTTTGGATCACCTTCATTGCATTGTAATGATCCATGTGTAGAATCCTTCTAGTGCTAATCCAAACATACTACATTGATATATATGAAAATCTAAAAGAACTTCAGTTTATTTCATGGAGGATCTATCATCTTGTGTGGATCATGTTGATCACTTCTACTTCTTTGGAGTTTAAAAGAATCAGTCAACTACATATTATTATTGAGTGGATGAGAGGAGGATAAATGGATATAAAATTCAGTTGTGTGCACTAACTCTCACAATAATAAATATTGTTATTATTATTTTATAGTATGTTCTAACTCATTAAATAATAAATATTATTTTATCGTCTTCTTTATCAATACCCATCACGAAAAGTGATCATTGTTTACACAAACTCCACATAATTTTTGAATACCTAAATAAATATTTTATTCATAAATAAATACTTTATCCACAAACTAGAGAATAAATATTAATTAAATATTTGAGATAAATAAAAAAAGAATGAAATTATTTCTCTATTTTGAGAATAATATTTATTAAATTAATTAATTTCAAAAATAATTTAATCAGGATCATAGAAAAACTCAACGTTTGACCCACTAGCATTCATTCTCATTGAATATTTTTTGGTCTTTCCTAAATCATAAGTGAAATTTCTATCAACGGGTCAAGGAACCATAAGAAAAAGAACATAATGTCACAACATCGACAACCACGTGGTAATGTTCAATATTTAATATATTCCAATTTTTTGTAATATCTCATCAATTAGGTTGCACATCCATTTAATTGACTTTTATATTTGATATATCTTTTTTTGACTATCTGAAATAAACACATCATTACACCATGTTTGTGTAATTGAATTTTGTGGTTCTATTCAAATAAAATAGATGATATATAAACTTCCATCAAGATGGAAGGGGAAATCCTTACTCAAATTATCAATTAATAACATTTCATTCATAACACACTCAACTTACCCTACTACACATGAGAACTTAGATCCATAGTTTATTTTCATAATTTTAAGTTTGTGAGTCATTAAATTAATTAATGATAATCCAAATGTCTAAAAAACATTACACATTCTCCTGAATAAGAATTGTCTGAGGACACCAAAATATGAGGAATTCATACTGGTGGTTATATTCTCATAATCTCCCATATTGGATATCTCCTACTGTGAAATTCAGGAGAATAAGCCTAATTATATTATGAGTACTCTCACCTGGTAGTCTATATACTATGTGAATTATTTTATTATGTTTTGCAATCATAGAACTATATTTAATAATATCATCATGGATCATCATGATTCTCATCATAGTGGTAAATTGTTATGACCTCATCAATCTGATCGATACCCTAGGGAATTGTTATATGACATTCATGTGGAATAATGAAATATACATATATTAAGATGTTTTTTTAATATTAGAATATTAAAATATACATGTAATCAAAGTAAAAAATTAGGTTCTAGAACTCAAACTCCAAAAAACTCCCACTTGGACTAGATTAAACTGCCTAATAATTTTAGTCTGCTAATCCTCAAATGAAAATATTTTTTCTTATGAATCAAGGATTTAATCAATGTGTCTACCATATTTATACTGTGTATATTATAATCACAACATATTCAAATCTCTAATAATTATACCTTAATAGATTATACTTCTCTAGTATGTCCTCCATTCTATGATTTGACATTGGATCTTTTGTGCGATCCACCATTGTAATATTATCTAAATAGAGTTTTATTGGATCATTACTATTGGTTAACACATCATGATATTTGATGAAGTTTCACATTCATACTTATACATTATCCTCCTAATAATCCAGACTATATTAATATTTTACTATACAATATGTGACCACAACCTTCTTTGAGCTCTTCCAGCTAAAAAAACTGCACTCGGAGTGAAGATTTAACTCATCTATAATTTCAAATAATATTTATCTATTTGAAAACCATAATATGTTTGTCCAATCATGATTGTTTCATCATATCCACTGCATACAAAGAACATATTATTTGAATTCATTAGGTACTTAACTATAATCATGACATTCATCCATTTTAACTCACATAGGTCATCTTGAAATCTTACCACCACACTCACAGTGTAGGAAACATCTATCATATTATGAAGACTAACATACATGGATAACCCAATCATGGGCTTGTATGTAATATTTTTTATCCTTTTCCATTACTCATTTGTCTGAGGGAACATTTTCCTAGAAAGGTTAATTTTATATGACATTGTTAACAATACCTTCTTATATTGTTTAATAATGAATCTCTTTATTAACATGTGAATATATGTACCTTGAATTAGGTTGAGAAGTCTCTTGGATCTATAATGACAGATCTTGATCATATGAATGTGTGATGATTCACATAATTTCATCATGAAGAAACATCTATTAAAACAATACTTAATAGACTTTAATATTGGTATTTTGTTTCTAATATGTAATATATCATCAACATATTATATTAAGAAAACAAACTCAGTAATCTTATTATTTACAAAAGGATCGTATTTATTCTTTATGAAACCAAATTTCCTTAAGGATTTTTCCCACTGAATCTTCTATGACCTATATTTTTTCCTTAATCCATAAATGAATACTTTTAATTTTAATACCTTTTTAAATATGTGAGAATGTATAAACCTTCAATTTGTATCATATATAAATCTTACTAAAGGTTATCATTAATGAAAACTACTTTTAATTCCATTTTTTTAATCTCATGACCGTGGAAAGATACAATATACTGTTGAATTCAGAGGGATTTTATCATTGAAACTAGTGAAAATAATTCATCATAGTATATGTGAAGATTCTATTTGAACCCTTTACAATCATTCATGACTTATAAGTACTGAATTTTACCTCTATGACCGGTTTTATATTTAATTCCCACTTATAAAAAATAGGCCTTACATCCACTGGATGATCTACCAAAATCTAGACATGGGTTTTCTACATGGAATCCATTTTCAAATTCATGGATTCCCTCCACATGGAAACAATTATGACAATTACTAATTTATAAGTTACAGGATCATTAATATCAACTAATAATGTGTCTATCTCCTTGGTAACTATAAAACTATAACTATGAGATCCCATATTTTTCAGGTGTGTTCTCCTTTGAGTATTTTTGGGGCCTTGGTGGATGAGTCTTGTTCAAAGACAGGGATCCTTTATTAAAGGAAATGACCAAAAGTTTAGGGGTGTATATTTATTTGAATCAATGGAGTCTGGGTATAAATTATTTAAATGGTTTATAATTTTTTATATGGTTTTTAAAGGTAAGTAAATTTCTGGAGCTATTTTTCATAATGATGTTCGAGAACTGCCAGTTGGACGATTACACATCGTGAACATTTTACAAGACATGTAAATGCATAGAAATAAATTCTAAACTAGTGTCAGGTGTGATTTAGTAAAACATCATATAAAACATTCACATTTTTTAAAATTTAATTAGGGTTATATATTAACCATAGATGACGTGTTTTTCAGTGTAAATAAAAAATGAGGAAATACATGATGTGAAAGGATTAAACACAGTGTCTTCTTTGGGACCAATGGTTTTATGTATGGAATAGTATATTATTTTCATTATAAATTAGATTCATCCTCTCCCTCTTGGACCTAGGATGACTAAAAGTAGATTTAAGAGTCTACTATTCCATTTTGGATGTTCTATTTCAACATTTGATCCTCGGTAAGTTGTTCACTTAGGTTTCCCCATATCTTCTGTTGTTCTACATCGTTGTGGTGGAAATATTGTGG
Source organism: Viscum album (assembly GCA_963277665.1). NCBI lineage: Eukaryota > Viridiplantae > Streptophyta > Magnoliopsida > Santalales > Viscaceae > Viscum > Viscum album. Next base: position 114,188 of record CAUJRU010001548.1, on the reverse strand, counting down.
ACTATAGTTTGATATAGTTAAACCTAGATGTTTTGTTTTCTAATTTTATTTTTTTATCTCCATGTCCTTCATTTTGATAGGTGTTACCCGCTGTTTGTGTTTCTAAATCATCAGATAAAGATATGAGGTTTAAACATAACCCTATGGTCAATTTAATTGTGATGTATAGAAATATTGTGATTGAACTAATGTAACATGCACACTAATTAATTTATTCATTGATTAATAGTAATTCATGGATTTTAATATTGGTTGGATCCCTTGGATTCAATTTTTGATAGTGAGATGGATTATAGCTACATGTTGGATAAGATAACCATTGAATGTATATATATATATATGAATTGGATTATCGCCTATATTGTGTTTATAATGGCATGATACCTTAGGTAATTTCATGATATATAATCCCTAGGTAATGTATTATTTCTTATTGATATGATTTTTCATCATTTGATACATAAATGAAGGTTTAATTTAAATAAAAACAGTAATTTACATAATTAAGAATTGAGGATTATGATGTAATATTCTGATATCTTTGTTGTTATGACATAATGTTTTAAAATGTTATAATGCTTATATTATGTTAGTTCAGCCCAGTCCATTATTATAATGATTATATTTAGAAGGCTTATCCTAGTCCCATGTCTTAATGATTATATTGAGTGGGATTATCCTAGTAACATATTTTAATTCCTATATTGATCAGGTTCTACCCATTACAATTTTTTAATTCTTGTATTGAGAGGGATCATCCCAGTACGATGCTAAAATAAATATATAACTAGAATATCCTAGATTTTTGTGATTTTTTCAATAGATATATATTTTGGGTTAGCATGTTTTTCTACATGTTCAGAGACATTATTGGATGGTCTCAATGAAGGTTCATTTATGTATTGTATTAATTGGTTGATTATTACACCTTTTTATCAAATTATTTCATGCAATTTTTATTTGAATGGTTTTGTGTAGACATGGTGGTTTCAAACTACTTAGTTTTACTCACACCCTTTTCTTGGACTTCTTTTTATACATGGAAATATTACATCGATACAGGTTTGGACAAGGGTAAGGGACTGTGTGGCTGTTTTTTCATGATAGGCTTGAGTGTGGAGATAGAAGAAACATGGGGTTCAAGATTGGAGTATTTTGAGTTATTTGGGTCATCTGATTCAATATTATTATTATGATTCAGTTTTACGTACAAATATATCTCATACTGTCATTATATGTTTTATCTTTATTGGTTTATTGGTTTCTTCTTTATTTCATGATTGTGTTATATGTTGTTTTCCATTTTTTTCATTACATAGATATTTATCTATACATATTTATTTCCACAATAATTTGATTTATAATAGGGGTATAGTCTCCCCAATATACATATCACACCCCCAATACTAATTAGTAGCCTATGACGTATGAGTAAGAGTTCTTGAGGTCTCATAACCACCACGTTTTGGCAACATGAGAGAGTTTCAGATCAGGTGACATTACAATGTGGTATCAAATGGACAATTTTTTATTTTTTTATTTACTCTTTTGATATGTATAAAGGATACAAGGATTTATCGGGACATGGTAATCATATTTTATAATAGTGTACCTAACGCATGTATGGGGGGATATGAGTTCAAAGAGATGGGATAGTTGTTTGTAGTATTTTCATGATAAATTTATGTTATTTCACATTGGTTAATTCACAAGTTTTTTAATATTATTATTTTTTGAGATTTATACTTGTGGATTAGTATAGTGTACGAAGAGTATGCATACCGCATGATAGGATGATAGGGATATATATTCACATGCATTTTTCATTATTGGCACATGTTTATTGCATGTGATATATTTACCTTGATGAAATTTTAGTTGATATAAATATCATATTTGATAAATGAAATTAAATAACTAATGTTTCATGCTAAAAACAAGAAATCCATCTTTATTGAGACTAGGAGTAGGGTTTCTCTATTGTTGTGCCCTATTGACATTGACCTTGTTGTTATATCTACTATGATAAAGAGTTTGTTTGTATTTTGGTGAAAATGAATACTCATTATCTTCAAGTTGAGAGTTAGGTGAGTGGAAATTAGAAAGCTCCTAACACAATTCAACTAGAGATTTCTATGGCTCTACAGGATCATATGGATGTTCAGCATCATGACAGCTTCTTAAGTGTAATGTGATCCATGGAAAGGGTAATTGGTTGAACCCTTCCTTCGATATCTATGTTGAAGAGAGAGTTCTAGATGAAACATCTACATATGTTCACTTGTGAGTGAGGCCAATAAGTAGTCATGTTTTTGATTGAGTCATTTTATATGATATTCAATCATATTGAGACACCCACAGATATGAGAGTGAATTGTGATATATATATGCTCTGTAGACTTTATAAGCATTAGAGGGATATTATATAGTAAGATGGGATGAAGGATGAGTTATCTTAGAAGGAATTTGAGGTGAATTTATAGATCTACTTATATCAAGAGATGTTGAGGGATGATAAGAATAATTATTTCATGCATCAGAGTTAGGATGGAATGTAATTGGTTGAGTATGCAGAATGTTTCACTGACCTATAGTGCCTTATACCATATTTAGCAGCTAATGATATCTCTAGGATGATATATTTTCAGGATATAATTCCCTATGAGATTAGGTCACAAGTGGTCATTTTTCATCTAAGTATATTTTCAGACATGATGAAGCACATGCTCAGCACGAAATGAAATCTTAGAACGGCCTCAAAAGGTGGATATGCTATTTCAATAGAAAAAACTATGAGACCTTTTTCTTATGCTTTGAATCACAACTATGAATTTTTTTACAAAAATAAGTAGTGAAGAGGGAAGCCAAGGTAGTGGGAATCTATCTTGGATTGTGTTTTGTTGCAGTTATTTCAGTGTAGAAATTTGGTCTATAAGTGGCCTTAGTGTATGTACCCTTATTTAGAGTTTCATTCTAGAAGAAGGGTGAGTCATCTTCAGAATTGTTTTTCAGTACATATCAATTAAGAGCAATGGAATCAGATCAGGATAGGTTCTAGAGTATGGAAAATAATCAACTACTCCTCAAAAGACATTTAGCTGGAGTTTCATAAGATGTTTAAGTAATGTTAGGGGATGTGGTACCCCAGTACAAGAACACAAGTACCAGGTAGAGGGAATTTATTATAGGATTAAATCTAGATATTGGGGAAGAGGGGCTGGTCAGCTGTATGGTATATAGACTTCTCCATTTATTGTGTATGGAGGACCTTATACCGTTACAGGTACGAATCTTGTATCATTTACCATTTCATGAATTGTATTGGATAATAGAGTATCACATTCTTATTTATAGGATCATTTATTAAAACAAAATCATAATTTTTTTTTGGAAATATTGGATGGTGGTTTGAATATCAATACACCTTTTGAAGTGATGTCAAACAATATCAAATGTGGCAAGGCATGTTCTATAGATATGAGTAGGTGTAATTTCTTGTGGAAACAATTTCTGATGGTGCTGATAAGATTCAATTTTATATTTTGTATGGATTGGTTAGTACTATACTAGGTTCATATAAAATGTTATAATAGGAGAGTTACCATTATATCTACAGAATTAGGTAGCTATTCTCAACAGGGTGAGTGGTATATTCAAGCTGATCATATAGGACCAATTTAGTGCATATTAGAATTTATCGTGGCTTTGATAAGAATCCTTGTTTAAAATGATGGTGGAATTAATCAGGATTATTTTCCTCTATTGGTATACCTTTTTAGTATTTTTTAACTTATGAGTTATACAACATACCTCTCTATTAGGAAATTGAGTTCACAATCGAGTTGGTGCTGGGAGAAGAGCTAGTTTCTATCCCACTGTATAGAATGTCACCAATATAGATTTCTGTGTTGAATTTTTATTTGTAATATCTATAAGTTAAAAGCTTCATGTAGCCCGATATATCTCTATGGGTTTCTACAGTTCTTTTCCCAATGAATGTTGATGTTACCTTGAGATTGTGAGTGGATTATTAGAGATTGAACCAGATGACATTTATGAACTAGGATTCCCTTATATGTATGGATGGTTTATTCGATTAGTTGAGAAGTTAGAAGATCTTATATGAGACCTATTTGAGGTCAGGATACTACCAGATGATGTTGATACCTACATACATACCCCTAACTAATTTTAGGTGCAGGTATTGCATGTTTTTGTCATTATTGATGCCTTTTGTTTTGAAAAATGCACTAGCGGTTTTCATAGATTTTATAAATTGGATATTTCATCCATTTCTAGTTTAGAATTTGTTATTTTTTATAAATTAAATCTTAGTGTACTCAAAATAAATAGATGATCATTCCAAAAATCTTCTCATCATCTTGAGTATATTGAGTGAGCATCAACTTTACTTTAAGGTAACTAAATGCAGTTTGTTTGGATTGATAAAGTGCACTACTGAGGCTATGTCAACTTAGTGGAAGGAGTTTCAATGGACACAGAGAAATTTGAATAAGCAATATCTTGTTATTGACCCAAAAATTTCATTAATATTCATATATTTATAGGTTTATATTGTTGTTATGAATGCTTTATCCATGACTTCTACCATCTTGATGTACTGATGTCAGGGATAAACTAGAATGGGGTGAAGTTTGTTTAATTGGATGCTTATGAGAGGGATTTTCCGGAGCTGAAAGTAGGCTGGTCTCAGCACCAATACTCACTTTACCTATATTGATGGAATCATATACCATGTAATTTGATACATGCATAGTTGGACTTAGAGTAGTTATAATGTAGAATTATTGAGTGGTTGCTATGGATCCCGACTGCTGAGATCATAAGAGAGGAATTACTATACACATGATCTAGAGTTAGCTGTGATAGTGCATTACCTTATATGATAGATGAATCATAATATGGTTTAGAGGTCTCTAGTTTACATAAAATATAAGAGCCTCAGGTATATCTTTTCTCCATGGGACTTGAACATTCGACAAAGGAGGTGGGTCGAGTATCTGTAGTCTTTAAACTTTGAGTTGGAATACACCAGGAAAGGGAAATGTTGTTTATGATTCTTTGAGTCATAAGACACTGTCATAGGAAGAATGGGAGTCTTTAAATGAGTGGTAGATGATAGAAATACTATCAAACATGAATCTAGATATTCAAGAGTCTTTGGTACGAGTAACACTGATTTTGACATCTGTTATACCCATGATGTTGAACCATATCAAGATAGAGAATTTATATGATCTGAAGGACTATGTTCTGAGAGATATCTTATAATTTGTAAATATTCCATCTAGATAGTCTCTTGGAAATTTAAATTATCTCATTTTATATGATTTATTATGTGTTCTAAAGAGCATTTATGAGGTGATGATGAGATAGTTTCATGCTTCATGATGGGTGGTACATCCTATTTTGGAAAATATGTATTGTGATACCTATAGATAGTATTGGTGGATAGGAATGAAGAGCTAGTCAGACGGATTTTTGGTGAGATGTTTCATCTAAGAGTATGTGAAATACAATCATCCGAGGAAAGCTAGGATCTTTCAGCCTTTTCCTATTCTAGAGTGGACTTGGTGTAACACCCCAAGGATTTACAAATAGATTTATTATAGAATGCATGGATCACTGAGTCTCTATAAACACTAATTTTTTATAACCTATCCATGAAAACATATGTTTGTCTCTTCTATGATGTGAATTTCCAAAATCTGACACACACAGTTTCAATGAGTTAGTATTTTGGAGTCCGATTAGACAAACTTAATTTTTGTTGAATAATAACATACCCTTATGAATATTAATGTATCGTTATGAATATGTATATACCCTAATGAATATTAAGCTTACCTATGATAGTATATAAATAATATTCAAGTTAGAGTACGCCATACCTATGCTTTGGAATTAGTAAATAAATGTTTTAAAAATGTTTTTTTAGAATAAATTAGGATTTAAATGAAATATAAAATTAATAATATTTATAAAATTATTTTGTAAAATGGACTTCCTTTTTGTATTTTGCATGTCAAAAAATGGTTGGGGTGAATTTTTGGGATTTTTTTAATTACATGAATTTCTTATGAATAGTGAAATACCATAATTTACAAAATAAGCTAAATACACTAATTATAGACTCATATAAGATGTTATACTGATGTAATTATAATTTATTCATATTTACATGATATAATTAGAATTCATGGTCATGGAAGACTCACTATTCCTTGTCTTTTGGAGAAATAAAAAAATAATGATTATAAAATTGATAATCCTTTCTCCCATCGACTATAAAAACCCAACATCACTCCCTCTTCTCTTCACCTCTCTCAAGCCATATACAATCTCCAAATTCTGTCCAAATATCATACCAACTTCCTCTATCATGTCTATCAAGCATTGGTATCAAAAAAAACAAAACTTCTCCCTTAAAGAGGCTCTCAAGGAAGTCTGGTTCAAGAGGTAAATTCAATTTTTCAATTCTTTGTCTTTCCTTTCAAGTTCATTTGTTTTGATTTTCAATAATTACCTATCCTTATCCAAATATTATCATGACTCCAGTAACTGAAATGTACTTTAATGTTTTCATAATAGAGGAATAATTTATCATCATCTCTTCCTTTTACAATGTTTTATACTAGTAGCATGAACACCATCCGAGATGTGTCAATTTACCACATTCAAGGACGATGGGATTTTGATTTCTTTTGTCATTATCAATTATGGTCATGAAACCATTCTTTTTATGGTTCAACCAGATTATTATATATGTAATATATCATATTTAAGGTTATGTAATCCCTTGTTACAAATTGTTTTATGTTATGAAAAAATAAATTCGTTGTAATCAAAACCCACAAAATAACTGAAATAGTTATTATTAAACATCTATATAGTAATTCATCATCATTCCATGTAACTGAATTATATAAGTGAACACTAAAACCTATATATGATTATAAATAATAATCTAATTCAATTATTTATATTTTCATCCATTACACGTGAACTCCAGTACTCAAGAACAAGTGAACTGATTATGAAAATAAAGAAAACGAACATTGCAGTACAACGAAATTCAATATAATAACTTATCAAGAAGGGAATAGATGAAATAAAAAGAATTAAAATAAAATAAATACATGTATAATAGCTTATTAAATATTTTATTAATAAGTCTAATTATATATTCTAGGACCTTAAGTTCAAGGGTGGAACACTTTTGGACTTAAGGTAAGGGGTTTATCTATCCCCCATCCATTTTGGTGAGGTTACCCGAATTCACTAATAATACTTGTGTATGGTGTATGAATAATTCCCATTTATATAAAATATAACTAATATATTTATTTTCATGTTATTCAATGTATCATTTTAATATTATTATTTTCGGGGCATACGAATCGATTGATTACAAAGTGGTAAGGGTTTTTCCACCCGAACATGCATTTTCACTCAGGTGACTTTTATTGTCTTATTATATCAATATAATTCTGTTATATTATTATGTAATCCCCATAAAATCATTTATAGTTCTTTAAATATGCTTAAAAATAAGAAATGTTTTTATTTTGTGGATAGTTACATTGTTTTAAAAGGAACTTCCAAAATTGTTTTTGAAATACAAGCTCGGTCCAAGGGAATTTCTCTAATTCTAACCTATTTTCAAGGGCGCTCTACAATCTGTTTTTGGAATAAATTATCTTTACAAAATGACTAATTTTATTATTAAAATACTATCTTACTTCACTTATGGTTTTGTACAAATATTTTTCCAAAAAAACTCTTCTTTTCAATGTAAAAGAATATTTATCTCCAGATTTACTCAAAGATTCTATAAGAGCATCTTCATCTATTTCAAAACACTTGTTGATTCGGATGTATTAATGGGGTTATTATTTGATGTTATCATATAAAATATTTAATTTAATGTTTTATGATTATTTTTGCTATTAATGTGCAATCTTGAAACCATTCATCAGTTTACTTCGAATGGTTAGTGTTTATCTTTAATGTTCGGGAAAAGCTATTTACATTTCTTATATTAGTTTCAGTATAAATGTGTATGTTGTCTATGTTTATCCCCATTCATAATAGGAATTAATTGGACATAGTAATTGTCATGTGGGGCCTACTATAGCTCCTCGTTGCATCGGTAGGTCTTATCAAGAAAACTATGGTCTTGGCATAAGGCATTGACAAAATAATTATTTATGGTCCTAGTACGAGGCTTAACGGTATGGTTATATTGTCCCGCATTATGAATTCCCTCATTATGAAAATAGAAATTATGGTTCATTTAGAAATTATATTAATAGAATACCAAAGATTATTTTTATTTATTGAATCACTTACTCAAATCATATTCCTCCCATAATGTGTTCATGTTTTTTGATAACGGAACGTGTTTTTATGTATTAAACATGCCTAATGTTTATGTTATGATATCTTCCACTGTATTTCTTACCCTTACAGAGCATTTGAGATCACCCCTTTCATTTTTTCCTTCCCTGGGATAAGAAAAAGTGACCATTTATTGAGTTTTCTGGGATGTAGTTTATTAGCTTTTGTTATGTATCATATTTTGTTTCATTTCAAAATTTAAATAATTTCCATATATGTATATATTTTCCTCAATACTACTAAACTCGTCAGTTATTCGGTATGCTTATTCCTTGTTTATATACCAATTTATCAATTGAGTCACCGGTCCTGGGAAACTGGGGTCGGGTCCTTACAGTTGGTATTAGACAATGTTTAGTAGTAACCTTGAGAACTCGGTTTAGAAAAATCAGTTAGGGAACAAATCCCTAAGATGGTCAGTCAGGATAAACAAACCAAAACATCCTAAAATTTTGGTAAGTAATATATTATGTGGGTCTTTCTATCAAATACATCCCTGTCTAGATACAAACAAGTAGAGGTGGCTCTGTTATAGATGTAACAAGGAGTGAAAACTTCGACAAGGAGTTTTATGCTTGACATGGGGTATCTTGGTACACAACAAAGGGATTTTCTGCAATCTTGGTTTGACACTCCCAGGGTATGTGCTTAAGATAATTCAAATGTTATTTACCCATCATTTTGAGGGATTTATGTCCCCAAAGTAACCAAAGTATATGGTTCTAGGATGCACGATGCATAAATTTATGCTATGTTCTATACCATGTTTAGAGTTATAGAGTGTTCATAATTTTATGAGATAATATATATTATCGAATTGATTTGATATGGAAGATATCATAAAGACTAAGAACATAAACAATACATGAGATTCGAAGAGTATGAATGATCATATCTCAAATGGTTTTAATATATATTTTCAAAGGAATATTGTCTCCCATGTATCATCATCATATGATGAAATAATATCATGTGTTAACAAGGTATGTAAATAATTCTTTGAGTCCTATGTATTTAAAGGGAAGCAGAAGAATGGGATGATAAATGATAGATACAGGGATAAAGGGAAGAAAGGAACGAATTGTTTTCCCACATGTGATAACTGTGGAAAGAATCACCCTGGTAAATGCGTGAAGGGAATGTGTTTTTTCTACAAGGGTGGAGAAACAGGACACCATGATCATTATTGCTAGGGTAAGAAAATTTTTTCCAATATAAAATTATTTAATTGAATGTAGATGGGACACTATGTGGATCAATGTCTCAATCATTAAAGTAATATACCCCAAATGATGATTCCAGATAATGAGAAAGTTATGATGCAACTGCAGATGAAGTAGAGTGATTAATATTCTTAGTCAAGAATCATGTCATTTCTATATTTACTCAGTAATGTACTATTTGTATGAATTATGAGAAATATAAGGATTGTACTGCTATACTCTTTCATTAAACATTAGAGGTCATAGTATGAGTGGTACAAAAGAAAATTGATTCAATGGAGAATTAAATTTTTTAGAAAAAACATGATTGAGGGAAAGACAACCCTTATTATATATCAGATTTTGAGAAAATAATGATGAAATGATTTATTCGGATAAGTATTGATGACCTTGAAACTGATTATTTACTTATTGAGAAGTTGTATAGGCTATCATCAATGATTTTTACAACACTTTTGGATTTAGGTAATATATTTAACAACATGTATCTTACTTAAGGAATATGGAATAATTCATGTTACCAATATGGTTGTTACAGTATTTCATGTTATTACAATATTTAAGAGGATACAGGATAATGTTATTCACATGTTTGGAATTTAAATTTTAGAGATACATCTTGTTGATTAATGGTTAATGATAAGTTAATCTATGAAATTTGGAGGACTTCATTATAATGTGTTGAATCATTATATTTTTGAATATTTTTACCATTTATGAAATGGTTTATGTTGATCACTGTTTGAGATTTTATAGGTTAATGTATTGATTCACCAAATGGCATAACCCAAGCTATGTGATGAGGTATAGATTGTTAAACTACAGAAAATTATGAGTTTATAAGTAGAAATGTATATTTATGCCCTTATAGAGTGGAATAAATCATCAAATCCAGGAAAATAGTCTTAAATAAAATGTTTTCACATTATAATTGTCATTAAAAATATTGATGAATTTTTTTTGTTTATAGTTTTTTAGTAATAAATAATCATTTAAACATGTCCTCTATTATGTTCTATTAGAACATCATAGTTATATTTTTCTTCCATGTCCAGTTTTCTTTCATCCAACTAATGTCACCTCATTCAAAAGAATGTATTTTGGGGTGACCACCTCATCCCCATTATCATTTTTAGGAGGATATTTTATTAACTCTATTTTGGATTTGGGTTCCCATAAGATAATTTTAAAGTATCAACCATTAACTTTCGAAGATCAATTTCAAATTTCGAGGGTGAAATTTTTATAAGAAGGAGATAATGTAACACCCCAAGAATATACAAATAGATTTATTATAGAATTCATGGATCACTGAATCTCTACAAACACCACTTTGTTATAACATATCCAAGTAAACATTTGTTTGTCACTTCTGTGATGTGAATTTCGAAAATCTGACATACATGGTAGCGATGAGTAAGTTATTTTGGAGTCCGATAAGAAAAACCTAATTTTTTGGTGAATAGTATCCAACCCTTATAAATAGTTACATAACCTTATGAATAGTGATATACCCTAATTAATAGTAACCTTACTTGTGATAGTAAATAAATAATATTCACGTTAGAGTATGATATACCTATGTTTTAGAATAAGTAAATTAATGTTTTAAAATGGGGTTTTAGAATAAATTATGATTTTCATTATATATTTAAATAATCATATTTCGAAATTTTGTATTTGAAAAATGGACTTCATTTTTGGATTCTACATGATGATAAATGGTTAGGGTGATGTTTTGGGATTTTTTTGAAATATTTGAATTTTATGAATAGTGAAATACCATAATTTACAAAATAAGCTAAATACACTAATTATAGAGTCATGTATGATGTTCTAATAACATAAATCCAATTGATTAGGATTCACATGATTTAATTACAATTATTGGTCATGGACAACTCATTAATCCTTGTCTTGTGCAGAAATATTAAATTAATGAATATAAAATTGAGAAATCCCCTCTCCCCTCCACTCTAAAAACCCCCTTCACTCCCTCTTCTCTTAAATCCTCTCAAGCCATATTACATCTTCGAATTATTTCCAAATATCCTCCCAGCCTTCTCTCCCAAGTCTATAATTCCTTGGTCTCATAAAAAGACCAAAAACTCTCCCTTAAATAGGCTCTCAGGGATGTTAGGTTCAAGATGTATATTCCACTTGTCAATTAAATGTCTTTCCTTTCATGTGAATTTGTATTATTTTTCTATTATTACCTATCCTTACCCAAATGTTGTGATGACTCTAGTACCTTACCTGTACTAGAATCTTTTCATGATACTATAATAAGTTGTTATCATCTCTTCCTTTTACATTTTTTTAAAATAGTATCAAAAACACCCTCTAAGATGTGCCAATTTACCAAATTCAAGGATGATGGGCTTTTGATTTCTAAAATCATTGTCAATTCTGGTCATGAAACTATTACTATTATGGTTGAAGCAGATTTTTAAATATGTAAAATACCCTATTTAAGGTTATGTAGTCCTTTTGTACAAATGGTATTAAGTTATAATGAAAAATGAGTCTGTTGTAATCAAAACCCACAAATTAACTGAAATAATTATCATTAAAGTTTTATATAATAATTCATCCTCATCCCACGTATACAAATTATATAAATGAAAACTAAAACATATATATGATCATAAATAATATGAAAATTAAATTCTGGATATTTATATCCATTCCACATGAACACCATTACGTAAGAACAAGTGAACCGATTATGAAAATAATGAAAAAGAACATTGTAGAACAACGATATTCAATATAATAAATTTTCATGAAGGGAATAAATGAACTAAACAAAAATATGACAAAAAAATACATGTATAATAGGTTATTAAAAAAGTTGTTAATATGTCTAATTTCATATTCCAGGACATTATGTTCAAGAGCAGAACATAGTCAGACATAAGGTAAGGGGGTTCTTTATCTCACTTCAATTTTTGTGAGGATTCCTGTATTCACTACTAATAATTGTGTATGGTGTATGTATAATGCCCATTTATGTAAAATATCCTGAATATATTTATTTTCATGGTATTCAATGTTTCATTTTAATATTATTAATTTTGGGTCATATGAATCGATTGATTACAAAGTTGTAAGGGTTTTTCCACCTGAACATCCATTTTTCATTTGGGTTACTTTTATTGTCAAATTACCTCAATGAAATTGTGTTATATTATAATGTAATACTCAAAACATATGTGTGAGTTTCCTTTATAAGTTTACCAACCTGAACCCTTCCTTATGTTGTAGATAGTTACACATTTTAAAATGAACTTTAAAAATTGTTTCTGAAATACAAGCTTGATCCAAGTGAATTTCTCTAATTCTTACCTATTTTCAATGGTGATTTATAATCTGTTTTTGGAAATCATTATTTTTATAAAATCTCCCATTTTATTAAAAATACTCTCTTACTTCAATTCTGGTTTTATACAAATATTTTTCCAAAGGAACTCGTCTTTTCAATGTAAAAGCGTATTTATCTCAAGATTTACTCGAAGATTTTATTGGAGTATGTTCATCTATTTCAACATTATTATTTATTCTTATGTATTATTGGTATTATTATTCTATTTCATAATCTACCATATTTAATTTAATGGTTTATGATTATTTTGGCTATTTATGTACTATCTTAAAACCATTCATCAGTTTAGGTTTGTGTTTATGCATAATGTTCGGGGAAAGCTATTAACAGTTCTTATATTAGATTCAATATGAATGTATTTGTTGTTAATGTTTATACCCAATCATATGAGGAATTCATTTTACAAATTATGTTTTGGTTGGGCCTGCTATAGCCCTTCGGTGCATCGGTAGGTCTCATTAGGCAAACTACTGTCTTGGCACAAGGCTTTGACAAAATGATTATTTATGATCCTGGCACGTGGCCTTGATGGTATGCTTATGTTGTCTCACATAATTCATTCCTGAATTATGAAAATAGAATTTATGTTTCATGTGGTTATTCAACTAGTAGAATACCCATGATTATTTTTATTTATGGTATCACTTATTCAACATTTGTTACTACCATAATGTGTTCAAGTTTTTGTTAAAGGCATGTGTTTTAATGTATTCAACATGCCTAAGGTTTATATAATGATATCTTCCGATGTATTGTTTACCCTTACTTAGAGTTTGAGATCACCCCTTTAATTTGTTTTTCCTTCCCCAAGTTAAGAAGAAGATATCATTTACTGATTATTCAAGGACGTGTTTTATTAGCTTTTTTTGTATCATATTTTATTTCATTTCAAAATGTGAAATGGGTTCCATTTATGTATCTAGTTTCATTAATTCAACTAAACTGATAAATCATTTGGGATGATTATTCCTTGTTTATATATCAATGTAATCAAATAAGACCCCAGTTTTGGGAAACTAGGGTCAGGTCCATGCTGTTGGTATCAGAGGAAGTTTAGTAAAAACCTTAAGAACTAGATTTAGAAAATGTAGGTTAGAAAAAAAATCACTAATATAGTCTTTGAGGTTAAAAAACAAGAAAAACCTATAATTTTGGTATGTAATATATTATGTGGATATTTCTTGAAAATACATCCTTGCCTGGATACAAACAATTAGAGGTAGCTCTGGAATAGATGTACTTGGGAGTGAAAACTCCGACAATGAGTTTCAAGATTGACCTGGGGTGTCCTGGTACACAAAAATGGTCCTTGCTACACTCTTGGGTTGAGACTCCTAGGGAATATGCATAAGACAATTTACATTTTATTTACCCAACATTGTGAGGGATTTATGTCCCCATCGTAACCAAAGTAAATGGTTCTAGGATTTACGATGCATAAATTTATGCTATGTGCTGTACTATGTTTATCGTTATAGAGAGTTCATAATTTTATGAGATAATATATAATATGGAATTGATTAGATATGGTGCCTAGAATAAATAATTATAACTTCACCAATGCACAAAATGGGAAGAACAATAAGAATCATATCTCTAAGGTTCTTAAGCCATATTTTCAAAGGGAGATTGTCTCCCATGTATCCTCATCATAAGATGAAATAATATCATGTGATTACAAGGTAAGTAAATACTTCTCTGAGTCATATGGATTAGAAGTGAAGAAAAAGAATAATAGTATGGAAGAGAGATACATCGATAAAGGTAAGAAGGGAATGAAGTGTTTTCCCACATGTGATAACTATGCAAAGAATCACCCTGGTAAATGCATGAAGGTAATGGATGTTTGCAATAAGTGTGGAGAAAAAGGACACCATGTTCATGATTGGAAGGTTATGAAAATGGTTTCCAATGTAGAATGATTCAATTACAAAGTGATGCAACACTATGCAAATCAATGTCCCAATCATTAATGGAATATACCCCAAATGATTATTTTGGGTAATGAGCAAGTTATGATGTTACCGCAGATGTAGTAAAATCATTAATATTCCTATTCAAGAATCATGCCATTTGTATATTTTGTAAATAATGTTTTGTTAGTATGAATTATGAGATATATAATGATTTTACTACAGTTCTATTTCATTAAGTATTAGAGGTCATATGATGAATGGTACAAATAGAAATTGATTTACTGGAAAGTTAATCTTTTTAGAAAAAATGTTACTGAGGGAAATACACCCCTTAATATATATATATGATGTTCTGATTTTGATAAAGAAATGATTGGTTTAGATAAGTATTGACTACCTTGGATCTAATTATTGAATTGTTGATAAGTGGTCTATGATATCATCAATGATTCTTACAACACTTTTGATTTAAGGAATATAACAAATAACACATATGTTACTTAAGGAATATAAAATAATGCATGATTCAAATATGGTTTTTAAGGTAATTCTAGTTATTACAATATTTCAAGAGGAAACATGATGAAGTTATTCACATGTTTGGAATGTGAATTTTAGAGATACTTCTTGGTGATTAAATATTACTGATAAGTTCATCTTGGAAATTTAAAGGACTTCATTATAATGTGCTGAATCATTATATTATAGAATTTTTAACCATTTCTGAAAAGGTTTAAGTAGATCATCATATAAGATTTTATAGGTTAATGTATTGCTTCACCAAATGGTGTAACCCATTCTACGTGATGAGGTATATATAGTTAAACTACAAAAAATGATGACTTTATAAGTAGGAATGTATATTTATAATCTTATAGAGTGGAATAATTCCTCGAATCAAGAAAATAGACTAAAATAAAATGTATTCCTATTATAATAATCATTAAATATATTGATGATTTTTATAGTTTGTAGTTTTGTAGTAATCAACATTCATTTGAACATGTCCTTTATCATGTTCTATAATCACTTCATTTATATATTTTTCATCTATGTCCTGGTTTCTTTGTTCCAACAAATGTCACCTCATTCTAATGCATACTTTTGGGGGTGACTACCTTATCTCTATTATACATTTTTACAGAGGATATTTTATTTACCCTATTTCTGATGTGGGTTTCCATAAGGGAATTTTCATGTATCAACCATTAACTTTCGAAGTTCAATTTCAAATTTCGATAATGAAATTTTTGTATGGAGGGGACAATGTAACTCCCCAAGTATTTCAAAATTGATTTATTATAGAATGTGTGGATCACTCTGTCTCTCTAAACACCAATTTATTATAACCTAGCCAAGTAAATACATGTTTGTCACTTTTGTGATGTGAATTTCAAAAATCTGACATACACGGTTGCAATGAGTATGTTATTTGGAGTCCGATAAGGAAAATGTAATTTTTGGTGAATAGTAACATGTCCTTATGAATAGTAACATACCCATATTAATAATGACATACCCTAATGAGTAGTAACCTTCCATATGATAGTATATAATTAATATTCATTTTGTAGTACGATATATCTATGTTTTGGAATGAGTAAATAAATGTTTTAGAACTATTTTTCTGAATAAATTATGATTTTAATTCAATATTAAATTAATCATATTTAGAAAATTATTTTTGGAAAACAATCTTTGTTTTGGGATTCTACATGTTGAAAAATTTTGATGGTGAATTTATTGTATTTTTTTGAAATACATGAAGTTTTTATAAGTAGTTATATTCCATAATTTACAAAATAAGTTAAATACACAAACTATAGAGTCATGTATGATGTTCTGCTAATGTGAGTCCAATTGATTAGGATTCACATGATTTAAATACTATTATTTGTCATAGATGACTCACTGTTCCTTGTCTTGTGGAGAAATAATAAATTAATGAATATAAAATTGAGAAATCCCCTCTCCCCTACAATATAACACCTTCATCACTCCCTCTTCTCTTTAGTCCTCTCAAGCCATATTCCTTCTCAAAATTCTATACCAATATACTCCTGACCTTCTCTCCCAAGTCTAGCAAGCCATGGTGTCATAAAAATGCCAAAAACTCTTCCTTAAAGGGGCTCTCAAGGAAATTTGTTTCAAGAGGTAAATTCCTCTTTTCATTTCTTTTTCATTCCTTTCAAGCTCATTTGGTTTCTTTTTCTACTATTTCATCTTCTTATCAAATGGTTTTTATGAATCTAGTTCCTTAACTATACTAAATTTTTTTCATGATAGTGGAATAACTTATCATAATCTCTTCCTTTTACCTTCTTTTATACTAGTAACAAGAACGTCATCCAAGATGTGTCAATTTACCACATTCAATGACGATGGGATTTCGATTTCTATTATAATTCTAAATTCTATTCATGAAACCATTATTTCTATGGTTTAACCAGATTATTATATATGTAATATAACCTATTTATGGATATGTAATCTCTTTGTACAAATTTTATTATGTAATAATGAAAAATGAGTTTGTTGTAATCAAAACCCACAAATTAATTGAAACAGTTATCATTAATGTTCTATATAATAATTCATCATCATGCCATGTAAAAAAATTATATAAATGAACACAAACACCTATATGTGATCTTAAATAATATTCAAATTTAATTGTTGATATTTACATCCATTCCACAAGAACTCCATTACTTAAGATCAAGTGAACCAATTATGAAAATAAAGAAAATGAACATTGCGAACAAACGAAATTCAATCTAATAAATTTTCAAGAAGGGAATAAATAAACTAAAAAAATTACAATAAACTAAATAAATGTATAATAGGTTCTGAAATAAGTTATTAATATATCTAATTTCATATTCTAGTACTTTAAGATCAAGAGAAGAACACATTCATACTTAAGGTACGGTGTTTGTTTATCTCACATCCATTTTTGTGAGGTTATGTGTATTCAGTACTAATAATTGGGTATGGTGTATGTACAATTAACATTGATGTAACATATAATTAATTTATTTATTTTGATGTTATTAAATGTATGATTTTAATATTATTAATTTTGTGGCATAAAAATCGATTGACCATAATGTGTTGATGGTTTTTTCCACCCTAACTTCCATTTTCATTCGGGTTACTTTTATTGTCTAATTACCTCAATGAAATACTGGTATATTTTTAGATAATCCTCATAAAATCAATGTCAGTGTTCTATATATGTCCACCAAACGGATCCGTTCCTTATTTTGTGGATAGTTACATTTTTAAGATGAACTTTTAGAATTGTTTCCGAAATACAAGCCCCATCCAAGGGAATTCATTTAATTCTTACCTATTTTCAAGGGTGATCTATAATCTATTTTTAGAAAAAAATATATTTATAAAATCAATAATTTTATTATAAAAATACTATCTTACTTCACTTTTGGTTTTATAAAAATATTTTTTCAAAAGAACTCTTCTTTTCAAAGTAAAAGAGCATTTATCTAAAGATTTACTTGAAGATTTTATAAGAGTATATTCATCTATTTCAACAATCATGTTGATTATTATGTATTATTGGGATTAGTATTAAATTTTATCTTCTACCATATCAAATTTAATTTTTTATAATTATTTTGGTTATTTATTTTCTACATTAAAATCATTTATTAGTTTACTTCGAATGGTTAGTGTTTCTGCTAAATGTTCGAGGAAAGCTCTTTACATTTCATATATTAGTTTCAATATGAATGTTTATGTGGTTTATGTTCATCCAAATTCATATGTGGAATGCATTAGACATATTAAGTGTGGGGTGGGGCCCTCTATAGCCCCTTAGAGCATTATTAGGTCTCATGATGCAAACTATGGTCTTGGCACAATGCCTTGATAAAATGATTATTTATGGTCTTGGCATGATGCCTTGATGATATGATTCCGTTATACCACATTATACCTTCCTTCATTATAAAAAATATAATTTATAGTTCATGTTGTTGTTCGACTAGTAGAATACCCATGATTATGTTTATTTATGTCATTACTTACTCATCTGTTATTCCTACCATAATGTGTTCATGTTTTTGTTAAAGGCACATGTTTTTATGTATTCAACAGGTATAATGTTTATGTTATGATATCTTCAGTTGTATTCCATACCCTTACTGTGCATTTGATCTCACCTCTTTCATTTTTTTTCCTACGCCATGTTAATATGAATAGATCATTTATTGAGTTTTCAAGGATGTGGTTTATTAGTTTTTGTTATGTATCATATTTTGTTTCATTATAGAATGTAGAATGGGTTCCATGTATGTATCTAGATTCTTCAAGACTAAAAAATTGATCTGTCCTTTAGGATTCTTATTCCTTGTATATATACCAATGTAATCCAATAAATCATCTGTTATGAGCAACTAGGGTTGGGTCCTTACACAAGGGATGATGTCCCTGTGGATTTTTTGAATGTATTACCCTGGACACCCCAAAATATTTATTAAGTATTGGTGTTAATGGATCTAATGATGAAGGAATAAAACTTCCTACCTGTCAGGGAGACCTTTATAGTTTATGAACTAGGTAGTATTTTTGAGTTTAAGGTACTTTAGCTTCACTATGTTCCTAGGAGTATCATTTTTGGTAGAGATCCTCATTTAACCTAGTTGTTCTAGAAGGTTCGTTAGAAGGAGTTTTGATCAACGTTCCTTCTAACCATAGATTACCATCCTCAAAACTGACGATAAATCTGTATATACTAATCATGTTTTATAGGATATATTTTGGGAATGTTTTTTGGATTTTTATGATTCATTGGAGTATTATATGGAACACACAGAGTTTTCATATAATAAAAACTTTTATGAATTATTCCAAATGTAACATTTACTGGCTTTGTATGTTACTTCATGATGTTCACATATTTTTTCGATGGAGATTAGTCAGTCAATTTCTATTGGACATAATCTTGTGAAGGATACATTTGAGCATTTTCAATTGATTAGGAGGTATTTGGTGACTGAAAAGAGTATGAAGAAATCATATTCTAACTGTCGGAGATAGCATTTGTAGTTCGAGTTTTTTCATCATGTTTTCCTTTGGGTTCCACCTAGGTTTGGGAAACATTTTGTAGGGATATAAGGAAATAAATAGCTTAGGGTTTTTGGAATATTTGAGTTAGTAGATATGATCAATTCCATGAAATACCAATTATCCCTTCCACAATGCTACAATTCCATGAACGATGTGTTTCAGATTTTGCAGCTTCGGAGATATTGTCCTGGACCTTCTCAAGGGGTACGCTTTAAGGATGTCAACCATTGTGATATTTTATTATTTAAAGATAATATTATATGAATTTTTAACTAAGGTAAGAATAATCTATGGGGTAGGTATATACCTATTGTTCGAGTGTAGTGGAAGTAGGGGAATGTTTATGGGTAGACCTAGGAGAGGGAGTCTGATGTGTCGTTACAGTGGCCAAACATGTTCCCCGAGACCCCTAGTAATTCTTTGAGCAGCCCAGAGTCAAGCTGTTATATAGTGGGGAGGTTGTAAGATCCCACATTTTTTTAGTTTCATCCCTCATTTTGTTTTTCAATGGGACTTTGTGGATAATTATTACTTGGAGATTGATATACTTTGTTGGGTACATGTGATTATTTTTAGATATTTATGTTTATTTGGATTAATTTATTCTAGGTATAAATAGGTTAAATGGTTTCATAGGGTTTTCAAAGGTTTGGAATGTTTTGGAGCTATTTCGAACTCTCATCCATAAACCTATCTCAGCACTTCCCACTGGATATTTACATATCATGAACATTTTACATGACGTGTAATTTAATAGGTAGAAGATGTGAAACAGTGCAAGGTGTGAAATGTTTACACACCGTGTAAACTGTTTATGTAGTGTAAAATTGAATCAGGGTTTTATATGAACCTGAGGTGATGGGTTTATTTAGAATAACTAAAAAATAAGGACTTACATGATGTTAAAAGATTATACCTCGTGTATCCCTTGGGACCATTGGCTCTAAGTAGGTCAGCACAGATGTTTTTTCTTATTCAGTTGGTAAAGCCTCTCCCTCTCAGACCAATGATTATTTCTAGGTGATTTTGTAGTACCTTATTCTTTTATGTATATTTCCTTCCCACACCTAATCCATAGTGATTTTTTCTGCCTAGTTTTTTCCCTCTCTTACATTATTCTCCATCATTGTAGTATAAATATTTTGACCGTATTTGGATTTGGTATAACATGGATGTTCTGTGATCCAGTTTTCTTTTTTCTTCTTCATCACCATTATTTAAATTGGTGTCACCCATTGTTGGTGTAGCTAAATCACTAGATAATGTTTGGGGTCTAAACTGAACCCTATGGTGTGTTTAATTATTATGTATGTGAAATGTTTTGATTTTAATGATGTAACTTATTTTCTAATTAATTTATTCATTGATTAATGGTAAATCACACAATTTAATTTAGGTTGGATCCCTTGGATTCAATTGGTGAAAGTGACCCGGCTTATGGCTACCTATTGGGTGACAAAATACTTATATATACATATATAATTATATTGGATAATGGATTAACATGTGTTATGCGTCACATGAAACCTTAGGTGATTGCTTGATATAGAATACCTAGGTAAGGGTTTATTCCATATTGATATGATTGTTGATCATTTGAGATATAAATTAAGGTGTAATTGAAATTGAAATGGTAATTTATATAATTAACTATACAAACTTATGAATTGATATTGTGATATCCTTGTTTTTATGACTTGTTTTTTTAAAATGTTATAATACTTACATTAAGAATTATTGGCCTAGTCCAATGCTAAAATTATTATATTGAGTGGAATTGGCCCAATACCATGTTGTAATGATTATATCGAGCAGTCACATACTAGTCCCATGTTGTAATGCTTATATTTAGTGGGCTATGCCCAGTCCCATGTTGTAATGTTTATACTGAGTGGTCACTTCTTAATACGAAGATAATTTTCTTATATAGTGAGATTGGAATATATTTTTGTTATTTTTTCAATGGATATATCATTTCAGTTGGCATGGTTTTGCAAATTCTCAAAGACATTCAGGCATGGTACAAAATCATGATAATTTATGTACTATATTAATTGATTAATTAATACACCTATTTATCACATTATTACATGCACTTATTATCATAGTAGTTTTTTTAGACATGGTGGTTTTGACTTTCTTGGTTTTACTCACACTTTATTCAAGACATTTCTTGGTACCCTAGACGATTACATGGATGCATGTTTGGATATGGGTAAGGAACCTTTCTACTGATTTTTTTGGATGAGCTAGAGTGTGGAGATGGGACAAACCCGGGGTTTGAGTCTAGAGTAGTTTGAGTTATTTATGTAAAATGGTTTTTTTTATTTTATATTTCAGTTTGAGATAAAGATACATCTTATCCTACCATTACATGTTTCATCTTTTTTAGTTTATTAGTTTCTCCTATATTTTTTAATGGTGTTATATGTTGTTTCCTTTGTTTTTCTCTTACAATAATATTTATAATTACTTGTTTATTTCTATTTTATATTAATCCATACCATTTTCATCATCTCGCCTTTATACATATCATATCCCCACTGTTAGTCAGTATCCTATGGCGTATGGGGAGGTTCACAAGAGGTCTCATAACCAACCCATTTTAGCTATGTGAGAGAGTATTGAATTAGGGTATGTTACAATACTTTTCACACACTATATCATCCCTTATACTCCTACGTAGTATATGTGTATTTGAAACATCTTCTTCCATGGAACTTTGTGTAATTGTTTCATGCACCAACTCTTGTGTACTGTGAACCTAAACTTCATCAATTTCTATCTCACTCTCACTCTCTCATTAAGAGAGGTTCTACCACTCAAGGAATATTGTATATATTTCCACTATAACATTTTTTTCTAAGGGTTTATATAGGTAATAATCTTTATATTACATTAGTTATTAAATAAGGTACACTTTTTTCCTCGTGGTGTAAGCTTCTTTCCTGAATAATCCTTAACAAATGCTTTGCAACCCCACACATGTACGTATAACCACGAGGGTTTTTTCTACTCTATGAGAGGTAGGAATACCTTCTACCACTTTAATTTGTTCTCAATTTAGTATTTATGCTATTTTTTGTAATGTATATCCCCAAAAGTAAAATGGAAGCCTCTCATGACCTATCCTTGATTTCACCATGTATAAAATAATGTATTTCAACATTTTACTTACACCATTCAATTGAGGTGTATAAGGAGGACTGATTTGAGATAAAATATCATACTCTCATAAATAATAAAGGAAGTATTGATTAAGATATTATCCACCATGTATTGAGGAATTCTTATTAATATTCTTAGATATATGTCTCTCGAATTCATTCTTGTATTCTATAAATCAATCAAAAGAATCTGAATTTTACATCATCACGTAGACATATTCATATTAACAAAAATCATCATTAAAATGTGTGATGTATTTGTAACAACCCCTTATTTTAATAAGAAATGATCCACACACATTTGTATGAATTAATTTCAGAATATATTTATCCCATTAACCTTTTCCACTTAATGATGATTTAGTCATTTTCTTTATAAACATGCATAATATAGAACGTGTGGTTTTAGTAAAAAAATATCAATATCCATTTGGGTGTAATTTTTTAAATGGTTTTGGTTTAATTGAACTAACCAATTATTAAAAAGTTGGTTGTTGTATAAGTCATGTGATGTGGTATTGTAATCAATTTCCATTACTTTTTTCATGTAATCCAATACAAAAAAATCACTATTTTAATGTGAATTACCACAAAAAAGTTGTCCTTATAAAAGAGATAACATTTTTTCTAAAATTTGAAAATAAATAGAAATATATCATGTTTAGATATACAAATAATTTTTTGGTACCATACGATGCATAATAACGTTATTTAAAAACCAAGATCATTCTCGTTGTAAATGCGAGGTGGTAGTCCTCGATAGCCATAATATAAAGTTTGGCTCTGTTGGCTACTCATAGATATAACTTCCCATGGATAATCATTATGAATCTAATTTGTTTTAACATTTGAATACATATGTGAGGACCCCAATTTATATTAAATACTGAGTTATAAAAATAGATAAATGTCACTTGATAATAAATTTACCAGAAGATTCCCCTTCCTTTGTTTCCTAGGTGAAATCTTTATTCCAGTGGACCTTCTTTCCACATATGAAATAGACAATATAATGTTCAAAATATTACCCTTTTATCTTTAATTTCTTTTAAACACATTATAAAGAAAATTTTGACTTATATCACTACAGTGTTCCTATCTTTTTTTTCAACATTAATAAGGAAGGCTATTTATGCCTCATCTCCTTATCTACATGGAAAAGAAGAGTGAGTATATTTCGGAGAGACTTTTAAATGTTGTTCATATTTAAATTAAAAACAAAGAAGGATATTCTCTAAATAAGTGATGGAAGAATTATATTTCTCCACATTTCATCAGGAAGCATATGCCCTAGAACCTCTAGGAACACAATTTAGCCAATAATGTTGACTATTTGAGCCCAAAAAAGTGCATCTTATACATTCTTACTCTGAAAGAGTTCCTTGGATATCTCAAACTATTAATGTATTTATATCTCATGGTATAAACCATGTAGATGGTTGAGAATTCTATAATAATCCTTTTTTACTGAGACTTCATGATTTCACTTGACATAGGTTAAATCATTAATCACTTAATATTGATTACATCACACATGTAATTATCATAGACTTCTAACTCTTCATCACTCTCATTTTTTGTAGGAAGATTAGGTACTAATAAATCTAGAATTAATGATTTTCATTAATATCATAACACAATACAAATGTATCGAAACCATTTATAGAAGTTACTTTTACTAAAGATATGGTATTTATCCCATATTATTCCTAGATATAATGTGGTTGAAAAACTTACCACTTATTCTACAATTTAAAAAATATAATATTAGTACTCTTCATGATTTTTAATTATGTGAGACATAATATTATTATTAATTTTATTACATCTCCCACTAGTTTTTCATGTCTGAAATTCCATAACCAAATAACTTGGAATGTCTAGTTACTAACAAAATCTTGAGAAAATGATCTGTATTTCCCATCACATTAATGTAGTGTGGGTTTGTAAATCCACATGAAGATATTTCGGTAGGTAGATCAATTCCAATTTCAAGCTTGTAGCTCCTTGATCCATTGACTGGATTCCCCAATCCTAAAATAGTATATTTTACTTACTTAATACATTCCCTCAAATACACCATGTCTAGTGTGGGATAATCCTCTTGATTCCTATTTGTTTCGCCAACCCAAAACTCTCATAAGAACATTATGGTGAATGTAAGTTTATTATCATGGGTTGTTTAATTACTTAATTATAAGGTTTTCATTCCTAATCAAGTAATGTAATTCCAAGTATGACTTAATATATATTTTAGGCATTTTATTTATTATGCATAATGTAACACCCGAGACTTTTATAAGAAATATTTTGTTTTTATATAAATAATAAAAGGAACATTTCACTACACACAACACTAGCTTGGCTTGATTTACACGCAATCGCGGCCTTCCTTGATAGCTTGTGTCGTACGCAATACCAAGTTTCACTAAATAACGATATGCTATTAAAATATTATTAAAACTAGCCGTTATGAATAGTAATAACCACTTTTTGAAATTTTTAAAATTTACTTTTTCAAAATGGACTTCGTTTTTGGATTCGGAATATCGAAATTAGCCTAGGGTGAAATTTTGGTATTTTTCTGGAAACTTTCAATTTTTGATGAATAGTGAAAACACTGGGTTACTATTTAAAAACCTACTTTTTATTTAAATAATTATTTATTTTATTTAAATTTATTTTAGTTCAAAATTGATACATAATACCTATATAAGTTCAATGTAATTCAGTGAAGTAATTTTATAATAATTTTAGATATATAAAAATTTTATTGAACTTTTAACCGTGTTTTACCCACCTCCTAGGAAAATTTGCAGATTTACATAAAACTTAATTTTACCACTTCTGTGAGTGGAATTTCAAAAATCTGAGAGACACGGTTGATTTTAGTAAGTAAAATGTGGTTCAATGAGATTAAAATAATTTTGGGTGCATAGTAACTTTTTACTTTTATTTACCATGGTTAAAAGTAAATAGTGTAATTAAGTGTAAAAATTATATTATTATTACCCTAACACATGTCCTAATAATATTGGATAAGTGTAATTCCAACAAAAAAACCTTATAAATAAAATATGACCATTTAGGCCCACTTGGATTAGATTAGGACATTTATTATTAATTTATTTAAAGAAGGGTTAAAATAGTTAAAATCAATGTTTAATAAGTAAATAATTTTTAATATACGGTTATACATAAGATAAATTTGACTATAAAAATTTATTATAAAACTAAAAAGATTTCCTAAATAATGATATTTTATTTGTAATTTTTAGACATTAAATAAGTTAATTTATTTATGACACAATGATGATGCAGTAATTATCTTATTAATGAAATATTGACATAATTGATGTTATAAATACCCAAATAAATGTAATTTGAGAATTTTTATGAATTACACTAATTTTATAGGTTAATATGACATGTTAGTATTTATTTAATTAACTTTTTTGGAACTAATCATTCTGTTATGATTTTCACAAAAAATCAATTACTAAATATTGTCAAAATTGACATAAAACAGTTTTTAAAACAAATTTTATATTATTAATTTTTATTTTATTCCTAAAAATCTAAGGTTCGGCCAAATGACTTATATAAGGTTATATATATTAATAATAAATAACTTGGTGATCGTTTGTCTAGTTATAGTAAGTTTATTAACCTTATAGTGTAAGAACACAAAAAGACACGGTAAAAGTAAAATTATCTAACTTGAAGTTAAATCTAAATGATAAGGTTAAAATAGTAAACTAAACTTATCCAAATTCTATTGGATGAGAGTATTTCGACCCATACACACCTTAGCTTCAAAATAAATCAATTTGGAGCTATTTAAAACTGAATATGGCTTTATAATAAAATAATATTTTTAGTTTTTCCAAAGATGACCCTCTCCTCTCTTATAAAAGGGCACCTCCTACCTCTCATCCTCACACCACATTGATCCTTCATGCTCGGACAACCCCTGCCAATGTATCCTATCCACTTCCCTAGAAACATCCTAGACGTCCAGGTCTTCTTCAAAGACCAATTTTAGTGCCCTAAAAGGAGGTCTCAAAGAGGCGCTTCAAAGAAGAGGTAATGTCTGTTACCAATTCTTTCAACTTTATTTATTCTTCCACTTCTTCTTTAGTTGTTTCATTATGAATTAATAAAATCAGTATCACTCATATACTGATATGTTATTATAAGTATGAAACAACCCTATTTCACCATCTATCCATCCTACAGAAAACGAAATCACCGCGCGTGCGTACGTACGGAATACCGTCTCCACGCCGTGGTGTAATCTATTTTCCACCGTCACCTTAATTGGATGGGTATAATGGTGTAAATAATGAATATATATGATTATTCTAAAGTGATATTGATTCTGAAATATTATACATACACTAAAATACAATTCCACGATCATGGGAATGATATCATCACTCGTGCGTACATACGAAATACCTTCTCCACAATGTGATGCGACTCGTTCTACATGATTTTCATTACATAACGATTACATAAATGAATTGAGTGAATAAATATTCAATATATTATACTAATACCATTCTGGAAATGAGGTATCTATAACCTAAAAATATTAATAAGAAGTTATTCGACAAAACACACATAAGAACAACAAGTAATAAACACTCAAATAACAAGTAACAATGAAATATTAATAATAATAAGCTATGAATATGACCATATATGATATCATAACAATGACTATGATTCTGGAAGAAGTCAATGACATTATTTAAATCATTATACAGGAGGTTCAGACACTTACGAAGCAAATCAGACCTAAGGTAAGGGAAATATCACAATCTCATTTTTATCCCAGATTGTTTATACTTTGGAATTTACTGGGGGTATTTTATCATCCACATCCATGTTTCTTCAATATGTAATATTATTTCCTTCCACCTACAATAGTTTGAATCCAATTTTACCCTTCGGTGAGTTTTTAGTAAAAGATATGAAAGGAATCCATTGTCATTTTTCGTACGAGGTACTTTTTGACTTTCCTGACAAAAGTAAGAGAAGAATGTTTTTTTAACTTATACGGCATGAATGGATTTTTAAAACATTATTTCCAAGAATCTTACTTTACAAGTTTTCAAGTTTATTTTTAATCAACATCTTTTATTTTATAATTGTATGAAATGTTAATAAAGCAAAAGTGTTTTTTAAGTAGAAAGGATATTTTCCTCAAGAATGGAGTTCAAGTGTTTTTTCAAAATTATTTTCCATCTAAGATAATAAAGGGTTCTGTTTCTATCCATATTATTACATTTATTTGATTATGTTGTGATGGAATTATTTTTATGAATTCCTTTATCTTATATGAATTGTTTTATGATGTCACGATGTTTAAGAATCCCATTTTTATTACATGGGTTATGCTATAATGTATGGTTTATGATTTTGTGGCACACATTAGAATGGTATCATTATGAGGTGGATGGGACCTATATCTCCCTCCAATGCATTGGGTAAAGATTTTATATCTCATTAGATATACATGGCTATAACGACAAGTTAAACCGGTTCAGTGGAACAGGACTGAAACAAGTAATGAACTCGGTTTAGAAATGGACTTTGTCCACTAAGATATTCTTGGCAATGAGTCTTGACTAATAATAAATGATTCTCTATTATTATGTGTGTATTACAAAAAGCTTCATGTTTTATGTTATGATTATGGTGATTACATTTCACTACCATAATTTATCCCATGTTATGAAATTATGATCTCTTTTACAGGGTAAGATTTCCAAAATTTTATGTTCTTATGAATATGACGTGATTGATATTTCTTTTCTTTACCCTTACTGAGAATTTGAGCTCTCCCTTTGGTATGTTATCTTTTCCCAGGTCAGGAAGAATGTTATTAAGTAAGATATTCCAAAAGGTACTATAGATATGATGAAATAAATGGTAGAGAGTGTAGACGCTTTATGAACCAGTTGTTTATGTTTCCCAGTTTCTAAAGACACTATACTAATACGGTCCATTCATGGTTTTGTTATATGTTGTAATAAGTGTACTTTAATTTTGAAGTACTAACAATATATGTAACGTATGGGTAATTATAGTTGGTATCAGAGGAAAGGTATAGTCGACCTTTGGAAACTAGGATGTGAAAGCCTTAGTAAGAATCCTAAGGACAAGTCTAAGCATAGAACACAACCTTAGTGTTTTAGAAATGGCCATGAATAAACTATGATAAGACCTTATGTGCGAAATTTTATTCTCGATTATGTGGTTTTCCTATTATAATTAGTGTTGCTCACACTATTCTTCTTGGTTTTAGTCAATGGCTGGAACCCGAAGGAACCGTGTTAATGTGGAATGTGACGGGAAATGGAATGATTGTCCCCATGAGAAACCAAACGTTATGGGAGATGGAATGAAAAATCTTGTATCCATGATCACACAACTTTCTTAAGCTATGAATCATGCATGACTTCCAAATGAGCAAAAGAAGGAGAAACATTCTGTTGAATCCTTCATGAGACAGCGTCCACCTTCATTCAGTGGGTTTACTGATCCATTAGTTACTGAACAATGGATCAGTACTTCTGAAAAGATATTTTCAGTTCTTCAATGTTCTGAGCATGATAAATTCATTTTAGCAGTGTATTTTTTGGAAGGTGATGATGATCAATGGTGGAATCTTATCAAGAATACGAGGCCAAGAGATGAAATTGAGTCCATTGAATGGGACGAGTTCAAGAACTTATTTTTCAATATGTACTTCCCCCGTATTCTCCGAACAAAGATGGAGATGGAGCTTTTGGAACTAAATCAAAAGGATGATGAATCTATTGGTACCTATGAAGAAAATTTTACAAGACTTTCAAGGTACGCCTCTTGTATTATTATCCAACTTGAGAGTAAGATTGATCGATTCTTTAGTGGCTTAAAACCAAGTCTTCGAAGGGTGTTATCCATAAGGGACTTCAATAGCTACGAGGAAATCGTTTGATATTCTCTCAAAGTTGAGATGGAGATTGGGGTACCCCATCCGTCATATGGGTTTGATAAGAAGAGGAAAATGGAATTCAAAGGGAAATCTAAAGACCACACTGAAAAGAAGATGAGTTTTCCCTTATGCTCAATGTGTGGAAATAAACATGGAGGGAGTTGTCTTAAAGGGACAAGTAAATGTTTCAAATCTGGAAAAGAAGGTCATCGGGCATTTGAAAAACGCAATGATGGGAAGAAGATATCTAGTGATACGAACAATGAAAAGGCTACACAGAGTGCACCTCCTACACATCAATGTTAAAAGTTCAAGGAAATGGGGAATTATTCCAATAAATTCCCTAATCCAAGGGTTGTTGATGATGATCGACGTCAACAAACTCTTAAGGCTAAAGGCAAAGGAAATTCACATGCAAATTCAATCAGTGATGTGGAGTACGATAACGAAGTGGTGAAAGGTACACTTACCATCTACTCTAAAGTAGAAAATGTTTTATTTGATTCGGGATCCACCCACTCCTTTATTTCTGAAGAATTTTCTACGGGTATCACTGTATTACCTCAACATTTAGATGTTGAGTTAGCTATGACAACCCCTAATGGCACAACAGTTGCCTCAAAAGTTTATAATTCTTCTCCGATTGATGTTTGTGGGAAAGTGCTTCCTGAAAATCATGTGATCCTTCCTATAGTGGAATTTGATGTGATTCCTGGAATAGCTGGGATTTCTCTATATGGGGCTCATATCAATTTCCAAATAAGGGAAGTCACATTTCATATTCCAGATCAATCTTTGATCGTCTATCGATGGAAGGATGAACATAACCATCTAGTGGAAATTTCTTCCATCTTATGGGTC
The DNA here is from genome assembly GCA_963277665.1 of Viscum album. Classification (NCBI taxonomy): domain Eukaryota; kingdom Viridiplantae; phylum Streptophyta; class Magnoliopsida; order Santalales; family Viscaceae; genus Viscum; species Viscum album. The sequence continues at coordinate 83,136 of CAUJRU010001548.1, read as the reverse complement.
TTGATTCCACTGAAAGAAGGTTATTTATCTCAAATGGTTGGTGAGAAACTCATGATTAAGAATATTCCCATTGTACGGGAGTTTGATGATGTCTTTCCGGAGGAATTTCCTGGTCTTCCACCAAATCTTGAAGTTTAGTTTTCAATATAACTCATACCGGGTGTTTTACCTATTTCAATGACACCTTATAGAATGGACCCATTTGAGTTGTAGGAATAGAAGAAGAAACTCCAAGAGAATCTTGATAAGGGGTTCATAGACCCTAGTGCGTCACCTTGGGGAGCACCTGTTCTGTTTGTTAAGAAGAAAGATAGATCAATGAGACTTTTCATTGATTATCGAGAACATAACAAGATCACTATCAAGAAAAAATATCCTCTCATGCACATTGATGACTTATTTGACCAACTACATGGAGCTCAATACTTTTCCAAGATTGATCTTCGTTCAGGGTATCATCAATTAAGGGTCAAAAGGGAGGATATACCAAAGACGGATTTCTGTACAAGGTATGGACACTATGAATTTATATTGATGCCATTTGGTCTTACTAATGCCCCTGATATCTTCATGGATCTGATGAATAGAATATTTAGAGACTATCTTGATCAGTTTGTGGTAGTCTTTATAGACGATATTCTTGTATATTAAAAGAGCAAGGAAGAACATGAAGATAACTTGAGAAGTATATTGAAGACCCTGAGAAAGGAGAAACTTTATGCCAAATTTAACAAGTGTGAATTTTGGCTTCAAAAAGTTTCATTTTTGGGTTACATAATCTCAAAAGAGGGGATATCTATGGATCCAGCAAAAACTAACATTATCGAAAGATGGTCGAGACCAACAACAGTAACTATGGTCCGAAGTTATCTTGGTTTGGATGGATATTACCGACGTTTTGTGAAATATTTTTCACGATTATCTAATACACTCACCAGGTTGACTCGAAAATGAGTTAAGTTCGTGTGGATGGAGGAATGTGAAGAGAATTTCAAGGAGTTTAAAGGAAGGTTATCCAGTGCACCTGTACTCACACTTCCTTGTAGTGGAGAAAGGCTTTTGATTTATAGTGATGCATCCAAGATGGGATTGTGGTGTGTTCATATGCAAAATGATATGGTGATAGCTTATGCCTCATGGCAGTTGAAAATCCATGAGAAAAATTACCTAACTCATGATTTGGAGTTAGCTGCAGTAATATTTGTGTTAAAGATTTGGAGGCATTATCTTTATGGAGAAAGGTGTGATATTTATACTGATCATAAAATTTTAAAGTATATTTTCACACAAAACGAGATGAATATGCGCCAATGAAGATGGTTGGAGCTGATTAAGGATTACGACTGCTCAATTCATTACCACCCCGGGAAAGCAAACAAGGTGGCAGATGCATTAAGTCGACAAGAACATGCCAGTTTATCCATGATGAGGATCACAAAATATCTAATATTTATGGATTTACAAAAGATGTATCTTGGAATTATAATGAAAGGGGAAAATAGTATCTTTATCAAATTAATGTTCAACCATCTATACATGTGAAGATTAATGAGGCACAGAAAGAAGATGTAGAGTTACAAAAGAAGGTGAGAAATGTTCCTGAATTCAACCTTGATTGTGATGGGATAATAAAGTTCAGGGAATCGGGTTTGTGTTCCTCCCAACCCCAAATTAAAGAAGGAGCTGCTGGATGAGGCTCATAGTACTTCATTCTCTATTAATCTTGGAAGCACAAAGATGTATAGGGACCTGAAAGAGTACTTTTGGTTGGATGGCATGAAAAGCGATGTTGCTGAATATGTCTCTCGATGCTTGGTTTTTCAGCATGTTAAAGCTAAGAGATAGAAGTCTAAGGGGTTGTTACAACCATTACCCATACCCGAATGGAAATAAGAAAACATCACTATAGACTTTGTCACCAGACTTCCTGAAACATCCAAAGGCAATAATGCTATCTGGGTAATATTTGATCGTCTTACAAAGTCTGCAAAATTCATTGGTATTAGAGAGGATTTCTCTCTAGATCAGCTTGCCAGGATATATGTAAAGGAATGGTAAGATTGCATGGAGTACCACTTTCTATTATATCTGATCGGGATCCGAGTTTTACCTCGAAGTTCTAGCGAAGTCTTTAGCACACTCTGGATAGAGATTTGAGTTTCAGCACTACTTATCATCCTCAGACAGACGGTTAGTGTGAGAGGACCATTAAAACTCTAGAAGATATGTTGAGAGCTTTCTCTATGGATTTCAAAGGTGGTTGGGATCAATAGCTACCTTTGGTGGAATTTTCTTTTAATAATAACTTTCACTCTAGTATTAAGATGGCTCCTTATGAAGCTCTCTATGGAATGAAATGTAGGACTTCAACTTACTGGGATGAAGTTGGGGAATGAAATCTATTAGGACCTAATCTTGTTGATGAGATGGAAGAAAAGGTCTGATTTATTCAACAACACATAAGAGTAGATCAGAGTCGACAAAAAAGTTATGCCGACAACCGAAGAAAAGACTTAGAGTTTGAACTGGGTGATAAAGTGTTCTTACGAATATCTCCTTGGAAGAGAGTAATGAGATTTGGAAAGAAGGGAAAGCTGAGCCCTATTTATATCGGTCCTTTAGAAATATTGGATTGTGTTGGGAAGGTAGCTTACCGATTGGTGCTTCCAACAAATCTCTCTCAAGTTCATGATGTGTTCCATGTATCTCTCATGAGAAATTACATACCTGATCCTTCACATGTACTCAGCTAAGAAGTTGTACCGCTGGAACAAGATCTTTCTTATGAAGAACATCTGATAGAGATTCTCGATCGTAGTGAAAAAGTATTATGGAAGAAGACCACTTGCTTGGTGAAAGTTTTATGGAGGAACCACCAATTAGAAGAAGCTATATGGGAGCTTGAGGATATGATGAGGGAGAGGTATCCTCATCTGTTTGTTACAAGTGATGAATTTCAAGGGCAAAATTCATTTTAAGGGAGGTAGAATGTTACACCCGAGACTTTTATAAGAAATATTTTGTTTTTATACGAATCATCAAAGGAATATTTCACTACACACCACACTTGCTTGGCTTTCTTTACACACAATCGCGACATTCCTTGATAGCTTGCGTCGTACGCAAAACCGAGTTTCACTAAACAACGATATGCTATTAAAATATTATTAAAACTAGCAGTTATGAATAGTAATAACAAATTTTTGAAATTTTGTAAATTTTATTTTTCAAAATGGACTTCATTTTTTGATTCGGAATATGGAAATTATCCTAGGGTGAAATTTTGGTATTTTTCTGGAAACTTTCAATTTTTGATGAATAGTGAAAACACTGGGTTACTATTTAAGAACTGAATTTTTATTTAAATAATTATTTATTTTATTTAAATTTATTTTAGGTCAAAATTGATACATAATACCTATATATGTTCAATGTAATTCAATGGAGTAATTTTATAATAATTTTAGATATATAAATATTTTATTGAACTTTTCACAGTCTTTTACCCAGCTCCTAAGAGAATTTACAAATTTATATAAACCATAATTTAACCACTTCTGTGAGTGGAATTTCAAAAATACAAGAGACACTGTTGATGTTAGTAAGTAAAATGTGGTTCAATGACAAGAAAATATTTTTTTTGAATAGTAACTTTTTACTTTTATTTACCACGGTTAAAATTAAATAGGGTAATTAAGGGTAAAAATGATATTATTATTACCCTAAAACATGTCCTAATTCTATTGGATAAATGTAATTCTACCAAAAACAACCTTAGTAATAAAATATGACCATTTAGGCTCACATGTATTAGATTAGGACATTTATTATTAATTTATTTAAAGAAGGGTTAAAATAGCTAAAATCAAAGTTTAATAAGTAAATAATTTTTAATATAGGGTTATACAAAAGATAAATTCGACTATAAGTATTCATTATAAAATTATAAATATTTCATACATAATTATATTTTATTTGTAATTTTTAGACATTATATAAGTTAATTTATTTATGACACAATGATGATGCAGTAATTATCTTATTAATAAAATATTGACATAATTGATGTTAGAAATACCCAAATAAATTTAATTTGAGACTTTTTATGAATTCCACTAATTTTATAGGTTAATATGACATGTTAGTATTGATTTAATTAACTTTTTTTGGAACTAATCATTCTATTATGATTTTCAAAAAAAATCAATTACTAAATAGTGTCAAAATTGACATAAAATCGTTTTTAAAACAAATATTATGTTATTAATTTTTATTTTATTCATAAAAATCTAAGGTTAGGCCAAATGACTTAGATAAGGTTATATATATTAATAATAAACAACTTGGGGTTTGTTTGTCTTGTTATAGTATGTTTATTAGCCTTATAGTGTAAGAACACAAAAAGACACGATAAAAGTAAAATTCTCTAACTTAAATTTAAATCTAAATTATAAGGTTAAAATAGTAAACTAAACTTGTCAAAATTCTATTGGATGAGATTATTTCGACCCATCCCTACCTTAGCTTAGAAATAATTCAATTTTGAGCTATTTAAAACCGAATATGGAATTATAATAAAATAATTGTTTTATTCCAAAGGTGCCCCTCTCCTCCATTATAAAAGGGCACCTCCTCCCTCTCTTCCTCACACCACATTGAGCCTTCAAGCTCATAAAAACCCTGCCTATTTATCATCTCCACTTCCCTAGAAACATCATAGAGGTCCTGGTCTTCTTCAAAGACAAATTTTAGTGCCCTAAAAGGAGGTCTCAAAGAGGCGCTTCAAAGAAGAGGTAATGTTCGTTACCGATTCTTTCAACATTATTTCTTCTTCCACTTATTCTTCTTTAGTTGTTTCATTATGAATTAATAACATCAGTATCACTAATATAATGATATGTTATTATAAGTATGAAACAACCATATTTCACCATTTATCCATCCTACAGAAAATGAAATCACCGTGCGTGCGTACGTACAGAATACCGTCTCCACACCGTGGTGTAATCTATTTTCCACCACCACCTTACTTGGATGGGTATAATGGTGTAATGACTGAATATATATCATTATTTTAAAGTGATATTGATTCTGAAATAGTATACATACACTCCAATAGAATTCCACGATCATGGGAACGATATCATCGCTCGTGCGTACGTACGGAATACCGTCTCCACGATGTGATGCGACTCGTTCTACATGATTTTCATTGCATAATGATTAAACAAATGAATTGAGTGAATAAATATGATATATATTACACTAATACCATTCTGTAAATGAGGTATCTGTAACCTAAAATGAAGAATAAGAATTTATTCTACAAAAAAAACTAAAAGTAATAAACACCCGAATAACAAGTAGCAATGAAATATTAGTAATAATAAGCTAAAAATATGACCATATATGATATCATAACAATTATTATGATTCTAGAATAAGTCAATGACATTATTTAAATCATTATACAAGAGTTTCGGACACTTACGAAGCAAATCAGACCTAAGGTAAGGGAAATATCACAATCTCATTTTTATCCGAGATTGTTTATACTTTGGAATTTCTTGGGGTGTATTTTATCATCCACATCCATGTTTCCTCAATATGTAATATTATTTCCATAAACCTACAATTTTTTACATCCAATTTTACCCTACTGTGAGTTTTTAGTAAAATATGTGAAAGGAATCTCTTTTCGTTTTTCATACGAGGTACTTTTTGACTTTCCCGACAAAAGTACGAGAAGAATGTTTTTTTAACTTATACGGCATGAATGGATTTTTAAAACATTATTTCCAAGAATATTACTTTACAAGTTTTTAAGTTTATTTTTAATCAACTTCTTTTAGTTTAGAATTGTATGACATGTTAAGAAAGGAAAAGTGTTTTCGAAGTAGAAAGGATATTTTCCTCAAGAATGGAGTTCAAGTGTTTTATCAAAATTATTTTCCATATAAGATAAAAAAGGATTCTGTTTCTATCCCTATTATTAAATTTATTTGAATATGTTGTGATGGAATTATTTTTATGAATTCCTTTATCTTATATGAATTTTTTTATGATGTCACGATGTTTAAGAATCTCATTTTTATTACATGGGTTATGCTATGATGTATGGTTTATGATTTTGTGGAAAACATAAGAATGGTATCATTATGAGATGGGTGGGACCTATATCTCTCTCCAATGCATTGGGTAAAGATTTTATATCTCATGAGATATACAAGGCTGGAATGGCAGGTTAAATCGGTTCAGTGAAACAGGAATGAAATGAGGAATGAACTCGGTTCAGAAATGGACTTTGTCCACTAAGATAGTCTTGGCAATGAGTCTTGACTAATAAGAAATGATTATCTATGATTATGTGTGTATGCCACAAAGCTTCATGTTTTATGTTATTATTATTGTGATTACATTTCACTACCATGATTTATCCCATGTTATGAAATTTTGATCACTTTTGCAGGGTAATATTTCCAAAATTTTATGTTCTTATGAATATGATGTGATTGATATTTCTTTTGTTTACCCTTACTGACCATTTGAGATCACCCTTTTGTATGTTATCTTTCCCCCAGTCAGGAAGAAGGTTATTAAGTAAGATATGCCAAAAGGGACAATAGATATGATAAAATAAATTGGAGACTGTGTAGATGCTTTATGAACAAGTTCTTTATGTTTCCCAGTTTCTAAAGACACTATACCAATACGGTCATTTCATGGTTTTGTTATATGTTGTAATAAGTGTACTTCAATTGCGATGTACTAACAATGTATGTAAAGTATGGGTCGTTATACATAAAATTATATTATTATATTTATCGCATGTCTTTTTTGTTATCCCCAATTTTTGTATTGGTTGTATTTTTTGTCAATCGATCAGTATCCTGAAAGAAAGAATGTTTTTTGAGAAAGATGATGTTCGGGTCTGGTATAGATAATAATCACACTCATGGTATTGATAATAATAAGTGTCATGTTTTCCATCGTAATGAGAATAAGATATTTGGCTATCTAACTAAAAATGATTGTAATGAGGGTATAGTATTAAAAATGATAGTAATGAGGGTCTGGTATTGGAAAAGATCCTAATGAGGAATTGATTGAATATACTCTAGATCTGGTATGAAATAAGTGGTTTTCGTGATGCAGAATCAGGGTCAATACGACAACAATGTTTTAAATGTGACGAAGATTTGCTGATTCATATTTCATTTAGATCATGAGTTCAATTGAGAACATATGATGAATGTTTGATGGGATAAAGGGGGAGTGAAATATATACTACCAATCTGAAAATGACTGTATCATGATTTACCTTATATTGGTAGTAGAGAGAAAGAAGTGATATCGTTTGTTTTTTTTAAATGATCAGATTCTAGGTGGATTGAAAAGGAGATTCTGATTTAAGAAGTAGTGAGGATTTACTATAGCCTTTTGTTTTCCATAAACCACAAACCTAAAAATCGATATCAGGATAATCATACCCATAATGATTGAAAAGGTGGTACTGATTGAAAATGTGGTTTTGATTGAAAAGTTGATACTAATTCAAAAGGTGGTGTTGATTGAAAAGGTGGTCTCAATAGAAGAGGTAGTACCAATATATTATAGAATCTAACTAATCCATCAGATAGGCCATATAAATTTCATTATCAGAATGATCAATATCCGAATGATCATCATAAGAATGATCAATATCAGAATGATCAATATTAGAATGATCAATATCAGAATGATCAATATCATAATGATCAGTATCAGAATGATCAAATTTAGAATGATCAATATTAGAATGATTTATATCAAGATCATAATGGAAAAGATCAATAATAGAATGTTTTATATTTGAATGATCATATACAAGAAAGTTATAGTATGGGTGTAAAAGATAGATAATCTCTGATTTGTATTCGAATTTATTCATCAAGGGTGTCAAGGATTGATTTACTATTTATATCTGTTGAAGTGGTGTTTCAATTTGGTCAAAAGAATAGGAGATGAAGATGCCTTGTTTTTAGAGTGGGTCAAGAAATATGTTGAATAAGAGAAGAATAATTTTCTATCAACGGGGTTTTCGACATTCAATTGAAATTAGTATAAGCTATTGAAATCAGCCACAAAAATTGAAATCGATCTAAGTAATTGAAATCATTCTCAGCAATTAAAATCATCCTCCTCGTTTGAAATTGGTCTTAGAAATTTTAATTGGTCTCAGTAATGGAAATAAAAACCACCAATTGAAATCACACTATCATTTGAAATGGAATTATAGAGATTAATAGTTTAAGATTGTAAAAGTTTTGATTAGAATTGAGAAGCATTGATGAAGTCGTAATTGATCTGAGGTTTTAATAGAAACTGAAATGAGGGTGAATTTTTGAAAGCATCAATGGTTTTGGGGTTTCTCACCAAAAAACCAAAAATTCCACCTATAAAAGTAGATGAAGTAAATTATACATGACTAAAGACAGTGTAATGTTCATCGCAGTATGGAGAGGATGATCAAGTTTTCAGTGAGAAAAATTGGTATCGTTTATTTGTTAAATAAATTTTTATGGGAAGAAGTGAATTTATATTCATCTAATCATCGTATCAGGATGGATTAATCAACTTCAGGATTTTCTTATTAGGTTTTACCATACTGAGAATTTATGGAATGCGGAAAAATAATTGTACATACTTATATCGTACTCATGTATTGATGTCACACTGAGTCATTAATATTGTATTCTGAAAGAGAATCAGACTGGGGAAATTAGTCCCAGAAAAATGGCACAGAGTTTTCTACAAAAAATTCCTTGAGTTTCTTACCTATCTTTTGGGAAGGGAATTGAAGAGTTGTATTTCAATTGAATTCAATTATATAATTTAAAATAACTGCAGGTAACATGAGTTGTTACATAGAGGTTTTATTTCCATATTGTGATAAGAGGGTTCACATGGAATAGTGGGATTATGTCATAGTGCAACATGAGTTTATGGGTATATCCTACTCATTGTAATCCAGGGATTGTCTTCAAGTGGATTGAATGTTATTGGATCATTTCCAATCCATACCAATGATGTAGTTATTATTATTTAATAGTGAACCTTATAAATCTTTATGTTCTTGTGGATATGTGGTTGATTTGTTTTTAGTGTGGAATTGAATATTTAATAGGAGGCTAAGGTTTTTTCAATTGAAGGGAAACATAAAAGTGAAGATAGTATCACTAATTCACCCCTACCCCTCTCAGTGTTTCAATCATCCGGACCGGGAAATTAAAATTGGTATAAGAGCATAGTTTTCCTTCACATACTCTTTGCTAATGTATTTGAAGAATAAGTTGTAATGACCCGTAAAATTCAAGGGAAATTTTTTCTTAATTTTCTTTGGAATTTTACAAGAGCGCGGTTTCTCACGGCACCTGATTCCGAGGCCCGGAGTGCCCGGAATTAATTTCCAAAGTTTGGCTCGGGTACGTTCAGTGAACGAACGAGTGGGAATTTCTAACTTTTGATCTGGTGCTCGAAATTGAAATACGAGGACACCGATGAACTCGCAGCACCGATATTCTCTTAAGGAGACCTTTTCCAAAGTTTCGTTTATTGCGGGACGAAAGTTAGTTTTTGGGAGAATTATAAGAAGTTAAATAAAAATGTGGAACACTTTTTATTTTTCTTACTTGTTTGTTAACTCCTCTCAAAGGAAGTTAGGGGTGGGACCCACACCCACTTAACCTCCCTTGAGAGGATTAAGTGTTGTGGGGCCCACACGAACCCCAACTTTTCATCTCCTCTCAAAACTCCATTAACTCCCCTTTTAAATGAATTTGAAAACTTAGCTTATTAATTGGGTTGAGTTGTTTAATCTTTTTCAAACCTTTGAATTTCAAAAGGATTGGTTGAGTAAATAAAATAAGCTCTTAGCTTATTTTATTTGGTTAGAATTCTCTAGCCTCTTGAGAGATTTGAAGCCTTCTCCTTCTTCTTCTTCTTCTTCTTCTTCAAGCTTGACGAAGAACGCGAATAACCTTCGAGCTCCAACGAAGAACGTCGCTCCTCTCTTCTTCGTAGCTGGTTGTCTCCAAAGATCAACGACGTCTTCCGTGTCAACGAAAGGGAACGCCGCTTCCACCTCGTACTTCCTTCGTCGGCTTATGAAGATTCGCCAACGGTGTACCTCTTCGTCAACTGTTTGACGAACGATTACCGCGACGCCCGACCTCCGTGACGTTGTCTTCTGCGGGTCGTTGACGATCATCGATCATGAAACCAAGGTAGGGGTTGTTGTTAGTTAATTATTTATTTTCGTTCTTGGTTCTAGCTTGACAATTTTGAGGTTAATTGTTAAGTGTTATCGACTAACGAGAGGGCGTCCGGACCGCACAAACAAGGCCGAACTCCCCCTCCTCTGTTCTTGAATATTATTTCCTTGCGGATGTACGAGATGGCGTGGTGTCGTCGCACCACGCGGGAATCGCAAGCCTATAATCGCGCGGCGCCGTTGTGCAGCGCCACGGAAAGTTTATCATGAACGCGACGCCGTCGAGTCGCGTCGAAGAGAATCGAAGGCGCCGTGGCCGGAGCGGGGCCACAGCGGAGGGGTGCGGTGTCGTCGCACCACGCCGGACGACGAACACCGCAGCCGGTTCCGGGCCGCGGCGAGACGGGAAGACCGGCCGCTCGCCGGGCCGCCGGTGTCGGAAGCCGGAAGGGGACCGGATTTGCCGGTCTGTTGAAGAAGAACCGGTCGGCCAGGTGGGCCGGCCGGAAGGGAAAAACCAGGGTAATTTAATTCCCCTGGCCAACACAAATGCCCCCCCATTTATGAGGGGGCAGTTTCATTAAGGGGGGCAAGCGGCCCCCCCGGTTTTCCTCAAAGCATGCCCCCACGAGGGGGGGCCGGTTCTCAAAAGGCGCGGCTAATAGCCGCGCCGCCAAAATGAAGAAGCGGGGGCCTTGCCCCCCGCGCGTGGCACCAAGCGGCGCCAGGCCGCGCCGCCGCGCCGGACCGCTTCCGGCCGGGCCGGGTCGGACCCGGGTCGCCCCAGGCCCGGACCCCCCGTTTTCGAATCGTTTTCGGTCTTTTGGCCATAGCTTGAGACACGGACCTCCGATCGACGAACCGTCAGCGACATTGCGATCCTTGGATCGAGACGGTCGATTCAGTATATCGCACTTAAAGTTTCGGAATACTTTGAGTTCGGCCGGGTTGGTTCGTTCACGAAACCAACCGGGCCTTCGGAGCAGAAACACTCATATCTTGAGCTACGGACGTCCGATTGACGCGACGTCCGCTTTGTTATGTTCCTCTTAGTGAGAAAGATCTTTTGGTATACTCCGCCCGAGTTTTGGACATAGGTGGAGTACGGTCGGGCTGGTTTTTCCTTAAAAACCAACCGGGCCCCTGGGATGAAAAAGCCAATAACTCTCAGACCGGGCGTCCGATTGACGCATCGTCTGTTGCGTTGAGTTCCTGTTGACGATACTGAACTTTTGGATACATCAACTCTGGAATTTGTGACAGTTGATGTATCAGCCTCTCGGCTCATGGAGCGGACCCTCCTGAACGAGCATGCTGTGTGCAGGAACCCTAGTGCTGGCTGCGACTGTTACTGCTACTGTGACTGCAACGACGACAGTACAGAGATCTTGTGTGGATTCGACGACGACTACAACACTCAGCGATCCTACGTGGATCAGTTCTACAGGTCCTATGTGGGCCCGATCCTGTGTGGGTCTTTGCGCTCAGCGGTCCTGTGTGAACCAGCGCCTACAGGTCCTGTGTGGGCCCGATCCTGTGTGGGTCTTTGCGGGGGTTAGTTACCTAACGATCCTTCGTGGGTTCGACGACTTAGATCGATCAGAGATCATCTTTATCGTCTTTCGAAGATAAATACATGTGTGAGCTGAATCCTGTTGCTTTCCTGTGTGGATTGTGTTGTGCTATCCTGTGTGGATTTCGTTTTGCTTTCCTGTGTGGAATACGTATACTTTCCTGTGTGGAATGAGTTGTACTCGGGCTCGGAGGTTGGAGCGTATTGGAATTGATGACTTAGGTATATGTATGGGCATATACCTAAGCAGTGTCAGTTGTTACCTCGTAATTGTATCTTCCTTTGTGGTTTATCCTTTGTGGATTTTGGGAGACCTTCGGGGGTCTCGGGGTCCCTACTGAGTAGCTTATACTCACCCCTGCACGGGCTATGCCCACACTACGTTGTGTTGGTAGCAGACGACGGACAGCGTTGATCTTGGCTGAGGCTTGCAGAGCAGGATGGTACCTGGAGGTGGACCACTGGGCGGGACGTGTTTGGAGCGGACGACGGGACCCATGGAGCAGTGGAGCTATCTGTACCCACCCTTCAGGTGGGATACCCAGTGGACACCTCGGTGTAGCAACTTTTACTTTCCAGTTGTTGTTTTCCCTTTCGAGTTGTACTTTACTTTCAGTTTGAGTTTGTATACTGGCCCATTTACTTTTCCGCACATTCAGTTGTACTCTGTTTTTACTTAGTGCTTACTTCCGCTTGCTTACTCCGTGGTGTTTGTTTACTTTACAAAGGCAATGACTTCCCTTTTTACCGGGATTTATGCCTTGGTGCTAGTCGCCAGCCCCTGGCCTATGGAAGGCGGGCTTGAGGTAGTCACGGCACGGACCCCGAGGGCGGGTCGTCACAAATTGGTATCAGAGGAGTTCGGTTCTACCGCAAACTCTGATATTTTCTTTGTGAAGCAATAATGTTTAGCGTATTGAGTGTGGTTATCAGTCCAAGGAGTCCAGTGTTGGTGCGGCGGCCGACGTATCCGTACACCAGGACCCTGACTTCTGATTTCCGAATTAAAGCAAGAAAACATTGATTGCGTGTGTGTTTCAATGTTTTCTTTGTGATTACTTATATCAGCTCACCAGGTATATTTTTCTGACCGTGGCGCACCTGTTTCCTTTTCAGGATGGCCCCACGACGGCAGCCAGCTAGGGTTCCGAGAGTCGAGTGTGACGACAGCCCACCGAGCAACGAGGCTTCGGTGCAGGGCCCTTTGTCAGCAGTGGCACCGACGGTAGCTCTACCCGTCGAGCCACCGATGCTTCCAGCACTAGCCGCGGACGATGCACGTCGCCTCAGCACACTGCATGAGTTTCAGCGCCAGCGAGCACCCAGGTTTCGCGGGGAGACGGATCCCCAGGCAGCTGAGGACTGACTGGAGGCAGTGGTACGTGTGTTTAGGCTAGTGAGGACACCAGCAGACCTCATGGTGATCCTCGCTGCAAGACTACTACACGCAGCAGCAGGACGATGGTGGAGCTTGATGCTCCAGGTGCACGATGAGGCATCTCTACTTTGGACAGACTTTGAGAGCCTCTTCCGCTCAGAGTTCGTCCCAGCCACCCTTCTTGCGGTGCATATCCAGGAGCTTCTACAGCTGCGGCAGGGCAGCATGACGGTCGCTCAGTACTCGGCGAGATTTACTTATCTCTCGCGCTACTCGACCGACATGGTACGGGACCCATTCTTCCGGGCCCAGACCTTCGAGCATGGTTTGAGACACGAGATCAGGGCATCGCTGATCTCCCTCAGCATACCGACTCAGACAGGAGTACTGGAGCGGGCCCTTTTGATCGAGAGCTTCCTTGATGAGTCTACACCAGCACCGAGACCCACCGCAGGGCGGCACGTGGCAGAGTTATCTGCAGCAGGCAGTCGACAGATGACTCAGGGGTTCAGGCAGACCAGACCTTCGGGCAGACGACCTCAGGACACTGGCTCAGAAGTGCGGGGCACAAAGCGAGGAGCCAGTCTTTCGAGAGGCAGACAGTGCTACTCGTACGGCGGGCAGGGCCACATGTCTCATGACTTCCCGACCCGCCGTGCCGAGGAGCAGCAGACAGTTGAGGGACCACCGAGGCAGAGGTAGAGGGTCGACCGTGGCAGTCCGCAGGGAGGAGGCGGACGAGGCAGAGGAGCTGGCCGAGCAGCAGGTGGTGGGCGATGCTTTGAGGCTCTGCCACCACCACCACCAGGAGGTCCACCCCGACCACAGGGAGCTGGCGGGCAGAGACAGGCACAACTCCAGGCAGCAGAGGCCTACAACCACGGCACACCCGATATGATTCGAGGTACTATCTGTGTCTATTCCACCCTTACTGCAGTTCTTATAGACACAGGAGCGAGTCACTCTTTCATAGCCGCTGCCCTTGTTCGGAACTCGGAGATTCCGACAGAGCCGTTGGCTCGATCCTTACGGATAGAGACTCCTACGGGAGCATACTCGACGATTACACACTGGTGCCGGCAGTGTGAGATCACTCTAGGAGGCGAGAGCTTCGGCTGGGATCTTCTTGTAGCAGCGTCGAGGCCTTACGACGTCATCTTGGGCATGGATTGGCTATCTACGGTCCATGCGCAGATTGACTGTTTTAGGCGCAAGGTGCGATGTGTACGCACCGACGGGAGAAAGTTCACCTTCACCGGCGAGAAGGGAGCCTTTGCAGCACAGGATGGACTTCCGAGGAGGATAGGACAACCCATTACTGATCAGTTGGCTAGACTCATCCTGGGTGCGGTTGACGTGCGGAGTCCTGGTTTCCATGAAGTGGTGGATCAATTTGCGGACGTTTTACCCGATGACGTTCCAGGGCTACGTCCTCACAGAGAGGTAGAATTTTATATTGACTTGTACATCAGGACAGCCCCGATATCCACTCTAGCATATCGGATGGCCCCCGCCGAGATTCGAGAGCTACGGGTACAATTGGAGGACTTGCAGGGCAAGGGGTTCATCTGACCCAGTGTTTCACCCTGGGCTTCCCCGATATTGTTCGCCAAGAAGGCGGACGGGAGCTTGCGACTTTGTGTTGACTATCGTCGCCTGAACCAGGTGATAGTGAGGAACAAGTATCCGCTACCGGGGATTGATGACCTCTTTGATCAGCTCAAGGGAGCATGGTGGTTCTCGAAGATAGACCTCTGGTCAGGCCATCATCAGCTCAGAGTCAGAGACAAGGACGTGCAGAAGACGGCCTTCAGATGTTGGTAAGGCCACTATGAGTTCTTGGTTATGCCTTTCGGCGTAACCAATGCTCCAGCAGTGTTCATGGCCCTAATGAACAGGATATTTCAGCCATACCTCGATCGATTTGTCGTGGTCTTCATCGACGACATTCTGATTTTCTCGACGACTGAGGAGGAGCACGCCTACCACTTGCGAGTTTTACTAGACACACTCTGAGAGCACCAGCTTTATGGTAAGATCTCGATGTGCCAGTTCTGGATACGTGAGGTCCACTTCTTGGGACACGTTATCTCTGAGGTGGGAGTTGTCGTGGATCTTGCGAAGATCGAGGCTGTGTTAGCATGGGAGCCACCCAGGAGCGTGACTGAGGTTCGGAGTTTCTTGGGACTAGCTGGATACTATCGGAGATTCATGCCAGACTTCTCTAGGGTTGCGGCACCACTCACAGCTTTGACGAAGAAGGGGAAACCCTTCGTGTGGTCAGACAGATGTCAGCAGAGCTTCCAGGAGCTGAGACAGAGATTAACCAGCGCACCTATCTTGAGGTTACCTGAGGAGGGAGTAGGGTACGTAGTTTACTGCGATGCATCAGGGACCAGACTCAGATGTGTTCTGATGTAGGAGAGGGCAGTTATCGCCTATGGATCACGTCAGTTGAGACCGCATGAGCAGAACTACGCTACCCATGACCTGGAGTTATCAGCAGTGGTCTTCGCTCTGAAGACATGGCGACACTATCTTATGGGCGAGCGCTTTACAGTCTTTTCCGATCATCAGAGTCTCAGGTATATCTTCTCGAAGAAGGACCTGAACCTGAGACAACGGCGATGGATCGAGTTCCTCCAGGACTATGACTTTGAGATAGTCTATACTCCTGGGAAGGGGAACGTAGTAGCTGATGCCTTTAGCAGGAGGACGAGCATTCAGCTACTTGAGGAGGCGACGGAGCAGCTAGCCTCTTTGCAGATATCCTTCGTGGATAGAGATGGAGCAGCCTTCCTCCAGTCTCTCACAGTCACCCCTCCACTACTGCAGCGGGTAAGGGAGGCATAGCGTGAGGACGCTGACTGTGAGACACGGCGTGTACTGATATCCTCAGGAAAGGCACCTGATGGTTTCTCCCTTGGAGCAGAGCATGGCATCCTTTTCAGAGGACGTACCACGGTACCAGTCGCTTTGCGAGAGGAAGTGCTGAGAGAGTTTCACACTTATCCTTTGGCGGTACATCCTGGAGTGGCGAAGATGTACCAGGACCTCAGACGACAGCACTGGTGGCCGGGCATGAAGAAGGCAGTAGCAGAGTTCGTTTCTCGATGCCTCACCTGCAAGTTGGTGAAGGCAGAGCGTCAGGTACCAGCAGGCTTGGTATAGCCCTTGGAGGTTCCGGAGTAGAAGTGGGATGGCATATCTGTGGACTTCGTGACTGCACTTCCACGCACTTCCAGAGGTCACGACTCCATCTGGGTGATTGTTGACCGACTCACCTAGTCGGCACACTTCTTACCCATCAGAGAGCAGGGCTCAGTGGAGAGCTTGGGACGTCTCTACATTCAGGAGATTGTGCGGATCCATGGTGTTCCATAATCTATCGTCTCTGATCGAGATGCTCGCTTTACTTCCCGGCTTTGGAAGGGGTTACAGGAGGCGTTCGAGACGCAGCTACGTCTGAGCACTGCCTTTCACCCTCAGACGGATGGTCAGACGGAGAGGACCATTCAGACTCTCAAGGACATGCTCCGCACATGTGTCCTCGACTTTGGTTGTAGCTGGGAGGACCACCTACCCTTGGTGGAGTTTGCGTACAACAACAGCTACCACTCCACCATCAGGATGGCACCGTACGAGGCGTTGTACGGCTGACCTTTTAGATCTTCTTTGTGCTGGACAGACCCAGGGGAGTCAGCACTTGTGGGACCAGAGATGGTTCAGGCCACGACAGAGAAGGTCCAGGTCATCCAGGAGTGGATGAGGACAGCTCAGAGCCGGCCGAAGTCATACGCTGACAGGAGGCGGAGGCCACTGGAGTTCGAGGATGGCAACCACGTCTTCTTGCGGGTCTCACCTCGACCTGGTATTTGGAGATTTGGCTGAGGCAGCAAGTTATCTCTGCGCTTCATCGGACCCTTCCAGATCCTCAGTAGGATTGGCGAGGTGGATTATCGCCTGGCTCTACCACCTCAGTTGCACCGAGTGCATGACGTCTTCCACGTATCTCAGCTGAGGAGATACGTGCACGACCCGATTCACATCATTGACCATGGGGAGCTTGACGTTGACGGTGGGGCGACTTTTACGGAGGTCCCGGTGGAGATAGAGGATCGATAGGAGCGGGTACTACGTGGGAGATCGATTCCTCTTGTGCGCATCAGATGGCAGCATGGGAACCTCCAGGAGAGCACATGGGAGCGGGAGGCTCAGATGCGTGCTCAATACCCTCATTTGTTTCCCTAGTTTTTATGTATCTTTACGGGGACGTAAAGCCCTGAGGTGGGAGTAATGTAAAGACCCATAAAATTCAAGGGAATGTTTTCCTTAATTTTCTTTGGAATTTTACAAGAGCTCGGTTTCTGACGGCACCTGATTCCGAGGCCCGGAGTGCCCGTAATTAATTTTCGAAGTTTGGCTTGGGTATGTTCAGTGAACGAACGAGCGAGAATTTCTAACTTTTGATCCGGTGCTCAGAATTGAAATCTGAGGACACCGATGAACTCGCAGTGCCGATATTCTCTTAAGGAGACCTTTTCCGAAGTTGTGTTTATTGCGGGACGAAAGTTAGTTTTTGGGAGAATTATAAGAAGTTAAATAAAAATGTGGAACACTTTTTATTTTTCTTACTTGTTTGTTAACTCCTCTAAAAGGAAGTTAGGGGTGGGACCCACACCCACTTAACCTCCCTTGAGAGGATTAAGTGTGGTGGGGCCCACACGAACCCCAACTTTTCATCTCCTCTCAAAACTCCCTTAACTCCCCTTTTAAATGAATTTGACAACTTAGCTTATTAATTGGGTTGAGTTGTTTAATCTTTTTCAAACCTTTGAATTTCAAAAGGTTTGGTGAGTAAATAAAATAAGCTCTTAGATTATTTTATTTGGTTAGAATTCTCTAGCCTCTTGAGAGATTTGAAGCCTTCTCCTTCTTCTTCTTCTTATTCTTCTTCTTCTTCAAGCTTGACGAAGAACGCGAAGAACCTTCGAGCTCCGACGAAGAACGCCGCTCCTCTCTTCTTCGTAGCCGGTTGTCTCCGAAGATCAACGACGTCTTCCGTGTAAACGAAAGGGAACGCCGCTTCCACCTCAGACTTCCTTCATCGGCTTACGAAGATTCGCCAACGACGTACCTCTTCGGACGTACCTCTTCGTAAACGGTTTGACGAACGATTACCGCGACGCCCGACCTCCGCGACGTTGTCTTCCGCGGGTCGTTGACGATCATCGATCTTGAAACCAAGGTAGGGGTTGTTGTTGGTTAATTATTTATTCTCGTTCTTGGTTCTAGATTGACAATTTTGAGGTTTATTGTTAAGTGTTATCGACTAACGAGAGGGGGGCCGGACCGCACAAACACGGCCGAACTCCCCCTCCACTGTTCTTGAATATTATTTCCTTGCGGATGTACGAGATGGCGTGGTGCCGTCGCACCACGCGGGAATCTCAAGCCTATAATCGCGCGGCGCCATCGTGCCGCGCCACGGAAAGTTTATCATGAACGCGACGCCGTCATGCCGCGTCGAAGGGAATCAAAGGCACTGCGGTTGGAGCGGGGCCGCAGCGGAGGGGCATGGTGCCGTCGCACCGTTCCAGACGACGAACACCGCGGCCGGTTCTGGGCCGCGGCGAGACGGGAAGACCGGCGGCTCGCCGGGCCGCCGGTGTCGGAAGCCAGAAGGGGACCGGCTTTGCCGGTCCGTTGAAGAAGAACCGGCCGGCCAGGTGGGCCGGCCGGAAGGGAAAAACCGGGGGAATTTAATTCCCCCGGCCAACACAAATGCCCCCCCATTTATGAGGGGGGCGGTTTCATTAAGGGGGGCAGACGGCACCCCCGGTTTTCCTCAAAGTTGGCCCCCACGAGGGGGGGTCGGTTGTCCAAAGGCGCGGCTAAAAGCCGCGCCGCCAAAATGAAGAAGCGGGGGCCTTGCCCCCCGCGCGTGGCCCCAAGCGGCGCCAGGCCGCGCCGCCGCCGGCCGGGCCGCACCGGACCGCGCCGCCGCGTCAGCCCGCACCGCCGGCTCGGTGCGGGTCGGGCCGGGTCGCCCCGGGCCCAGACCCCCCGTTTTCGAATCGTTTTCGGTATTTTGTCCATAACTTGAGCCACGAACCTCCGATTGACGAACCGTCAGCGGAATTGCGATCCTTGGATTGAGACGGTCGATTCGATATATCACACTCAATGTTTCGGAATACTTTGTGTTCGGCCGGGTTGGTTCGTTCACGAAAGCAACCGGGCCTTCGGAGCGGAAACGCTCATATCTTGAGCTACGGACGTCCGATTGACGTGCCGTCAGCTTTGCTATGTTCCTCTTAGTGAGGCGGATCTTTTGGCATACTCCGCCCGAGGTTTGGACACAGGTGGAGTATGGCTGGGCTGGTTTTTCCTTAAAAACCAACCGGGCCCCTAGGACGAAAAAGCCAATAACTCTCAGACCGGGCGTCCGATCGACGCGCCGTCTGTTGCGTTGAGTTCCTGTTGACGATACGTAACTTTTGGATACATCAACTCTGGACTTTGTGACAGTTGATGTATCAGCCTCTCGGCTCGTGGAGCGGACCCTCCTGAACGAGCTTGCTGTGTGCGGGAACCCTAGTGCTGGCGGCGACTGTTACTGCTACTGCTACTGCTACTGCTACTGTGACTACGACGATGACAGTACAGAGATCCTGTGTGGATTCGACGACAACTACATCACTCAGCGATCCTACGTGGATATGTGCTACAGGTCCTGTGTGGGCCCGATCCTGTGTGGGTCCGATCCTGTGTGGGTCTTTGCGTTCAGCGGTCCTGTGTGAACCAGCGCCTACAGGTCCTGTGTGGGCCTGATCCTGTGTGGGTCATTGCGGGGGTTAGTTACCTAACGATCCTTTGTGGGTACGATGACTTAGATGGATCAGAGATCATCTTTATCGTCTTTCGAAGATGTATACCTGTGTGAGATGAATCCTGTTGCTTTCCTGTGTGGATTTCGTTTTGCTTTCCTGTGTGGAATACGTATACTTTCCTGTGTGGACTGAGTTGTACTCGGGCTCGGAGGCTGGAGCGTATTGGAATTGATGACTTAGGTATATGAATGGGCATATACCTAAGCAGTGTCGGTTGTTACCTCGTAATTGTATCTTCCTTTGTGGTTTATCCTTTGTGGATTTTGGGCGACCTTCGGGGGTCTCGGGGTCCCTACTGAGTAGCTTATACTCGCCCTTGCACGGTCTATGCCCGCACTATGTTGTGTTGGTTGCAGACGACGGACAGCGTTGATCTTGGTTGAGGCTTGCAGAGCAGGATGGTACCTGGAGGTGGACCACTGGACGGGATGTGTTCGGAGCGGACGACGGGACCCATGGAGCAGTGGAGCTATCTGTACCCACCCTTCAGGTGGGATACCCAGTGGACAGCTCGGTGTAGCGGCTTTTACTTTACAGTTGTTGTTTTCCATTTCGAGTTGTACTTTACTTTCAGTTTGGGTTTGTATACTGGCCCATTTACTTTTCCGCACTTTCAGTTGTACTCTATTTTTTACTTAGTGCTTACTTACGCTTGCTTACTCTGTGGTGTTTGTTTACTTTAAAAATGCAATGCCTTCCCTTTTTACCGGGATTTACGCCTTGGTGCTAGTCGCCAGCCCCTGGCCTATGGAAGGCGGGCTTGGGGTTGTCACGACACGGACCCCGAGGGCGGGTCGTGACATAAGTTGTGGTGGATAATCTGATTTGTGTGAATAGTATGGGGATTATGATATTAAATAATAGGAATTATCATATCTAGAAGTGAATACCGCTTCCATATATTATGTCTCTTGGGTATGATGTTTTAAGATATATTATACATCAGATCCATCCACATATTGAGAATTATCCTCTCACAAAAGATGAAAAAGAAAATCATGAGAATGATGGAAGATCCCTGAATTCATTACTCACACCAATTTCTAAAAGTGTGTTTCTGAGAGTAAAATTTGTTTTCACTACCAATGGAATCTGGGATAAGATGAATAATATTTTTGAATGAAATAAAAAAGTGAAGAATCCAATGATGAAAATATATATATTGTAGTCTGAATACCCCAAGATGGGTGAGAATTAATCTCTTAACGACTTATTTTCCTGGGTGAATAACATTTTGAGTACTATTAGATGTCATGGTGAATAGTTAGAATATTCTACAATTGTAAAAAATATCTTGAGAATTATTCCTTACATGTATGATGAAAACGTTTCTTCATTGGAATATACAGATCCAGAAACATTATCCCTATATGATTTTTATAGTACTCTTATTAATTATGATATGATAAGGGAGAATTCTATGAAAGGAAAAAACTGAAGTTGATAGAGAAATGTCATTTAGGGATTCTAATAAATAACAAAACATTCTTGAAGAAGATGGAGATTCTAAGTCCAAAAATGCGATATGTAAAAATCTTTATGACATTTTATCATTTTTCTCTAAAAATGTGCAAAGAGGTATAGGATGGTATAAAGGGAAATACACTTATTTTTTTTGGATCAAGATCTATTGTGTATTATTTCAGTTGTCCTCAAAAAGGTAATGAAATAGAAATTGATGAAGAAGAAATTGAAGAGGATGTAAGAAGGCCACAAAGATCATGGAAGAAAAAGGGTGATAATGAAAAATTCTATTCTAGGAGTAAAGATAAGAAGTTCTCCAAATCCAAAAGGAGAATATTTTTTTCTAAGGAAGATAATAGTGAGGATGTATCAAATGATGGTGAATAAACACTACTAGAAAAACAGGTATTTGCAACGGGGGCCCGTCGCAAATAGCCTGTTGCTGAAAATGGCGTCGCAACAACACCTATTTGCGACGGGCCCGTCGCTAAAGCCGTTTTTTGCGACGGTCATTCTCCCCGTCGCAAATAGTACTCCGTATTTTTGTGAAAAACTTTTAAAATAGTTTTTGCGACGGGCCCGTCACAAATACCTTTTGCGACGGTACCGTCGCAAAAACTATTTTACAAAAAAATAAAAAACTATTAATAATACTAGTATTTGCGACGGGCATAGTATCCCGTCGCAAATACTATAAATAGTTTTTGCGACGGGTCCCATCGCAAAAACTATAAAAAAAATAAATTATTAATAAATTATTTTCATTAATATAATAATAGAATTATAATTCACAAATAAAAATAATAAATTATTAATAAATTATTTTAATTAATATAATAATAATAGAATTATAATTCAAAAATAAAAAATAATAGAATATTAATAAATGATTTAATTAGTATAATAATATTATAATTATAATTCATAAATAAAAAAATATTAATAATTTATTTTAATTAATATAAAAATAATAGAATTATTTTACATTCAAATATTAAAATAATTCAAGTATTACAAAAAATATAATTAAATTATAATATTATAAAATTTTAATATATATATATAATTTAATATTATAAAATATAAATAATATTATTATTCATATTAATATTGTTATTTAAAAATATAATATTATTAATATTTTATAATGAGACAGAAACTACGAATAGAAAAAAAATAATAATTTGATTTCACAAATTTTATAACATAACTAAAATCTCTAATCTGAAGGAGGGGGGAGGTGGGGGATCTGCAGATGGTGGTGGAGGAAAATCCATCCCTAAAGCATGAGTGAGTCGGCGAATGTACTCCATCTGCTCTTGATGCTGCTGCTGCCAACGACTCGCCTGCTCCTCGTACAGCTGCTGCTGGCGTCGACGCTCCTCCTCATGCTGCTGACGCATCTGCTCCTGCTCCTGTCGGAGACTCTCTATCTGTGCAGTCTGAGATCGCAACTGATCCTCATACTGTGTAGTAGAAGAAGATGCACGAGCTCCTCTCGAGCTGGACGCCGACATCGCAGCACTGCCATAATAATCTCCGGGAGTCAATCGAGAGCCGATACCAACTACCCGGCCCTTCTCAAAGGCATACTGGGTGGCCTGCATCCATGCCGCCTCATCAACCTGACGGGCAGTGGTCTGATCTGATGACTCGGCCTGACTCTCAGGCCGGGCATGTGATGCTGCGGCCTCATTTGACTCCTATAGTTGCAATTTAAAATTAAAATTGTGAATATATTATATGCAGTTAATTTTTAAACATGAAAACAAATAATACTGACCACGATGTGATGCTGACGATCACCTATGAGCTCCCCAGTAGCAGGATCACTATACATCCTCCGATATACGTTGTACTCTGTAATATCGGGGTGCTCGACAGTCTATAAGAATAAAAAATAAACTGTTAATATTTATAGTTATATAAAATATTTATAAATAATGTACGTACCAGATGCTGTCTATGAGTACTGAAAGAACGACTCCTAGCTCGATGAGTCACCTCCTGTCTCCCCCGATTCTGCCTCCCCACCGATGATCTCCTCTAAAAGGCACCACTCAACCAGTGCGCACATAATCCATCCCATACTTGGGATGAAATATACTCTGGTCGGTTTGCTCTACATGACTCGTCAAAATCTGACACTCCTGCTTTCTTCATCGCAGCTTTTCTTAAATTGTGCAAAAATTGACGAAGGAGATCACGCATGGCCACCTCCCATGCCTCGTGGATGGCGTCACACATGGTATCCTCGATCGGATACCATAAACCCTACAAATAAATCAAAATATAATGTTAGAAATGAAATAATTTTCAAAATAAAAATTATTTATTTACGTACGTACCAACCAATGGCCGAACATGGCCTGCTGTACATCAATGAGAATATGCTCCCATGTGGTCCACAACTGAGAGAAATAGTTGCGCAAAATAGCGCTGCCCTGTCCGACTGCTATATGCGGAAAACTGAAAAAATAATAAACATTTATTATGTGAATAGATTATTGAAATCTTAGTCAAATCCACAGGTTATCACACAGGTTATCACACCTTCGTGTGCGTGGATCAAACCCAAGACGTGGACGTCGCTCGGGGACGGGGTCAGGAATCATCAATCGTGCAAGACCGCGCCCCCTCCACGTACTTCCTGGAGCGCCTGCAGGCTGAGGGTCATCTGTCAGCAACTCATCCGCATCGAAAGTCAGGTCAGCATCCGCCAACTCACGAAATGTGGCGTCGTCCATCTGAAACAGAAAATGTTAATGTTAGCAAATAATTGATAATTACTATTATATATACATATATACATTTTATGATTGTATATAAATACCATGGAATTCTATCAGTGTTCATCTTCATCATCATCTTCATATATGTCAATGTCATCTTCATATTCCTCCTCAACATCATCGATATCCATTCGAGTTACAGTTGCTTCATCTCTTACCATTTCAAATTCATATGTGACATCATTAACATCATCGTCATCACCGACTCTTAAATGTGGGGTGTCGTCATCGATACTCATGTCTCTTTGTAAAAAAGAATGATTTTGAGTACTCTCTTGAAAAACTTCAATTCTTTGCACATCAGTGAAGGCACATTCACTTTGACTAAACTAATTGTCTCGAATTTTGATTTTTATTACACTCCACCAATCAGTCAAGTCTCTTGATGTTGCACAATACTTTGCATAATAAACTTGATATGCCTGTTGAGCCAATAAGAATGGTTTATTTACTGTGAGAACACTTTTACATTTAATATCGATGATTCCATGAGTCGGATGAACACGCACGCCTCTCTCTGTATCCACCCACCGACATTTGAACATGGTTATGTAATGTTGTCCAAGATAACAGAGTTCAATGATTTCATCAAGTATTCCATAAAAGTCAACTTCATTTTCTTGATGATGAGATCCTCTCAAGCTAACTCCATTGTTCATTGTTTTTTTCGATTCCCCATATGCATGTGTGTGGAATCGAAATCCATTCACCACATATGCATTATAAGTTTTAACAAGTTTGGAAGGTGGGTTACTCAATACACACAGCCGTTTGTCAATTTTATCAGCATGTCGAGACACCTGAAAATTTGTGAAATAATTATCAATATAGTAAACTATACATTGAATGAGTTGCTAAAAGATAAAGAATTTATGTTACCAGTTTTTAAAACCACTGAGAGAAATTTTTCAGTCGACGTTCTTCGAGAGCAGCTGCTGTAATTTGTGGAATTTGTTTCTTGATATGATTATCATAAAACCTATAAAAGCCAAAGTTATTTACTGTAACATAAATGATAGAATAAGTGATATAAACACTTACAGTACAACTGATGCCATTTCTTCACAGTTGAGCAGCACATACGTATGAGCTCTCTGATGTTCATCATCTGAAAGCCAGCGTTCATAAACTCCACCAAAACCAAGCTCTGACTGGTTGAAAATAGATAATTTATTGTCGATTTCATCAATATTCCTCTCGTTCCGTCCCATTCGGTTGTGTTTTGAAGGATACTCAGATTCAAAATAATGGGAGCAGAAAAAAGATATTTCCTCTTGCAAATAAGCTTCTGCAATAGATCCTTCAACAGAAGCTTTGTTACGTACTTTTCTTTTAAATTTTTGCATGCATCTTTCAAATGGGTACATCCATCGAAACTGTACCGGACCTCCACATTTGTCTTTATATGGAAAAGGTAACATCAAATGTTCCATTGAGTCAAAGAAAGACGGCGGAAATATTTTTTCCAGTTTACATATAATTACAACAACATCTTTTTCAAGTTTTCCTAGAGCATCATAATCTGCCGTAGCCGCACAAATTTCCCAAAAAAATGAGACATGTCTGTTATTGAATCCCAAATCACAGAATTCAACAGACCTCTTAATCCAATGGGTAGAAGTCTCTCCATTATAACATGACAATGATGACTTTTTAATCCAGTAATATGACCATTCATTACACATCTACCCAAATTAGAAGCACAACCATCTGGAAGTCTCAAATCTGCAATCCACTGACAAAATAATAAACGGTTTTCTTTAGAAAGTGTATAAGCTGCTTTTGGTTTCATTAACCTTTCTGTTCTGACATTCTCAAATAGTTCCAATTCTGGACGCCTGCAAATTTGGGCAAGATCTAAACGTGCATTTACATTGTCTTTGCTCTTTCCTGGAGTATCCAAAACTGTATGAAACAAATTATCAAAACAGTTCTTCTCAATATGCATGACATCTAACATGTGTCGGACCAACAGATCAGACCAATATGGCAAATCCCAAAATTTTCTACGTTTAATCCAATTGTGTTCTTTCCCAAAACCAGAAATTTTCTGTTGTTTTATTGTGGGACCAAAAGTGATGGGAGGTAATGAAAATACAACTTATTTTAACTCCGAACCTGATAGCATTTTTGGAGGTCCATCCCTTTCAACTGTTCCTTTTCTGAAATGAGATCTGTTTCTGCGAAAAGGATGATCAGCTGGAAGAAATCTGCGATGACTGTCAAAATAACAATGTTTCTTTCCATGAATGAGCATAAATGCTTTGTTCTCTCCCATACAGTAAGGACATGATTTCTGACCATGTGTACTCCAGCCAGATAACATCCCATAAGCCGGGAAGTCACTTATTGTCCACATCAATGCTGCTCTCAGTATAAAATTCTGTTTCGTTGCAACATCATATGTACTGACACCAGTACTCCACAATAAATTTAATTCATCAATTAATGGCTTCAAATAAACATCAATATTTTTCTTCGGATGTCCTGGAATTAGTAAAGTCAAAAAGATATATGGCTCCTTCATCAACATCCATGGAGGTAAATTGTACGGAGTTAAAAAAACAGGCCAACATGAATATTGACTACCATAAGATCCAAACAGACAGAAACCATCAGTGGAAAGGCCCAGTCGAACATTTCTAGCTTCTGAAGCAAAGGATGGATGCACTCTATCAAAATGTTTCCATGAATCACCATCGGCTGGATGATTCAAGCTTTTATCGGTTGAAATATTCTCTTTATGCCATGACCTCATTGTCGCTGTATTCTTAGACATGAATAAACGCTAAAGTGTGGATGTAAGCGGAAAATATCTCAACTGTTTTACAGGAATCAAACCAGACTTCCCGTGTTGTCCTTCTTTATATCTCAGTTGCCCACATGTAGGACAACTATCCAATGACTCATTTTCCCCAGAATATAAAATGCAGTCATTTGAACATGCATGAATATTCTGACAAGTAAGTCCCAAATTTCGAACCAGCCTCTTACTCTCATAGTAATTTGCAGGTAAAACATTTCCTTCGGGTAATAATGTTTTCAGAAAAGAAAATATCTGGTCAAAATAGGTGTTTGACATTCCGTTATCTGATTTGATAGCCATAAATTTTGCAACTGCTTCTAATTTTCTCATCTTACAGCCAGGATATAATGCATCCTCAGAAGATTTCAACAACTCATAAAATTCAGACGGTGCCAACTCAGTATTTGAAGCTATATCATCCGGAGTTTCTGTATGTTGAACAGATGAACCTGCAACATCATGTACTAAATCTTGAAACCGGGATGGATCCAGAATCAAGTTGGTATCACCTGCTCTGGAACTGCGTTCACCGTGTTGATACCAAAAAACATAATCTGGTTGAAAACCAAAACTCAAGAGATGTTCTCCCACTTTGTCAAATGTGTCAAACGTTCTCAATGCACATTTTCTGTAGGGGCATTTTATTTTGCCTTCTGAAACAAATTCTGGATTTGATGCCGCAAATGATAAAAAAGTCTCCACACCCTCAACATATACTGGATTTAAACCAGAACCGTTTGGATTTCTACGTTGATTTATCCATATGCGGTCACCTAATAATGATTTTCGACGACCTCGTTGTTCCATATTCCTCTATAAAATATAAAAGCATTACTGGTTTTGAATAATTTGTTAGAAAAAACACTCAAGTAAAGATTGAATATATTGAGAATAAAGCAAAACATGTTACAAATATTGAAAATTTTAATATTATATTGATTTTTTATTATTTTAATAATACTAATATAATTTTTTCATAAACATTAATTATATAATAATAAAATTATTACATTATTAGTATATTTTAATATTAATATTAAAATAACATAATTTTTTATATTATATACAATTCTCCTTTCATCTGTGTGTTTAACATTCTGTCTCCACATGTAATATTTGCATTCACTTTCACCTCTCCATTGGCAAGTAGGTTGATAATTTTGAAAAAGAATGCGAATATTACATGTGGAGACAGAAAACACACAGATGAAAAGAGAATTGTATATAATATAGAAAATTATGTTATTTTAATATTAATATTAAAATATACTAATAATGTACTAATGTTATTATTCGTAAATATTGGTAATTATTCCAAATTATTGGTAATTATTACTAATTATTGGTAATTATTACTAATTATTGGTAATTATTTCTAATTATTGGTAATTATTACTAATTATTGGTAATTAATACTAATTATTGGTATTTAATACTAATTATTGGTAATTAATACTAATTATTGGTATTTATTACTAATTATTACTAATTATTGGTAATTATTGATAATTATTACTACTTATTGGTAATTATTACTAATTATTGGTAATTATTACTAATTATTGGTAATTATAACTAATTATTGGTAATTATTACTAATTATTGGTAATTATTACGAATTATTGGTAATTATTACTAATTATTGGTAATTATTACTAATTATTGGTAAGTATTGTTAATTATTGCTAAGTATGGGTAATTATTACTAATTATTGGTAATTATTGGTAATTATTACTAATTATTGGTAATTATTGGTAATTATTACTAATTATTGGTAATTATTGTTAATTATTACTAATTATTGGTAATTATTACTAATTATTGGTAATTAATACTATTTATTGTTAATTAATACTAATTATTGGTAATTATTACTAATTATGGTTAATTATTACCAATTATTGGTAATTATTGGTAATTATTACTAATCATTGGTAATTATTGATAATTATTGGTAAGTATTGTTAATTATTACTAATTATTTTTAATTACTACTAATTATTGGTAATTATTACTAATTATTACTATTTATTGGTAATTATTACTAATTATTACTAATTATTGGTAATTATTAGTAATTATTGGTAATTAATACTAATTATTACTAATTATTGGTAATTATTGGTAATTATTGTTAATTATTGGTAATTATTACTAATTATTGGTAATTATTGCTAACTATTACTATTTATTAATAATTATTGGTAATTATTCCTAATTATTGGTAATTATTACTAATTATTGGTAATTATTACAAATTATTGGTAATTAATACTAATTATTGGTAATTATTACTAATTATTACTAATTATTACTAATCATTGGTAATTATTGTTAATTATTACTAATTATTGGTAATTATTACTAATTATTGGTAATTATTACTAATTATTGGTAATTATTATTAATTATTACTAATTATTAATAATTATTACTAATTATTGATAATTATTATTAATTATTACCAATTATTACTAATTATTGGTAATTATTATTAATTATTACCAATTATTGGTAATTATTGGTAATTATTAGTAAGTATTGTTAATTATTACTAATTATTGTTAATTATTACTAATTATTGGTAATTATTACTAATTATTACTAATTATTGGTAATTATTACTAATTATTACTAATTATTGGTAATTATTAATAATTATTGGTAATTATAACTAATCATTGGTAATTAATACTAATTATTACTAATTATTACTAATTATTACTAATTATTGGTAATTATTCCTAATTTTTACTAATTATTACTAATTATTACTAATTATTGCTAATTATTACTAATTATTACTAATTATTACTAATTATTGGTAATTGTTGGTAATTATTGGTAATTATTACTAAGTATTGTTAATTATTACTAATTATTGTTAATTATTACGAATTATTGGTAATTATTCCTAATTATTACTAATTATTACTAATTATTTGTAATTATTCCTAATTATTGGTAATTATTACTAATTATTGGTAATTATTACTAATTATTGGTAATTATTACTAATTATTGGTAATTATTACTAATTATTGGTAATTAATACTAATTATTACTAATTATTACTAATTATTGGTAATTATTCCTAATTTTTCCTAATTATTACTAATTATTACTAATTATTACTTATTATTGGTAATTATTACTAATTATTACTAATTATTACTAATTATTGGTAATTATTGGTAATTATTGGTAATTATTACTAAGTATTGTTAATTATTACTAATTATTGTTAATTATTATGAATTATTGGTAATTATTACTAATTATTACTAATTATTGGTAATTATTACTAATTATTGGTAATTATTCCTAATTATTGGTAATTATTACTAATTATTGGTAATTATTACTAATTATTGGTAATTATTACTAATTATTGCTAATTAATACTAATTATTGGTAATTAATACTAATTATTTCTAATTATTAGTAATTATTGATAATTATTACTACTTATTGGTAGTTATTACTAATTATTGGTAATTATTACTAATTATTGGTAATTATTAATAATTATTGGTAATTATTACTAATTATTGGTAATTATTACTAATTATTGGTAATTATTACTAATTATTGGTAATTATTACTAATTATTACTAATTATTGATAATTATTGGTAATTGTTCCTAATTATTAGTAATTAAATGAATAATTACCAATAATTAGGAATAATTACCAATAATTACAAATAATAACATTATTAGTATATTTTATTATTAATATTAAAATAATATAATTTTCTAATTTATATACAATTCTCCTTTCATCTGTGCGTTTTCTATCTCCACATACAAATAATACATGTGAAGACAGCAAACACACAGATGAAAAGAGAACTGTATATATATAAAAAATTATATTATTTTAATATTAATAATAAAATATACTAATAATGTAATAATGTTATTATTCCTAATTATTGGTATTTATTATTAATTATTAATATTTATTCTTAATTATTAAAAATTATTACTAATTATTCCTAATTACTATTAACTATGAACAATACTAATAATTTAAATTTATTAAGTAACAAAACAAGGTAAACATAATTAAATTACAACTAATTAAGAATAATTGAAACTAATAAAAAATTAAAAATAAATATTAAGTTAAAATGAACATAAATACCTTGAAAATTGATCTGCTCTGATCGTTCTTTAAAACTTTAACATCAACTCCGGAGAAAAAAATTAAACTGGAGAAAAACTGAACTTTAGAAATATAACTTCGAGAGAAGAAGAAGATGGAATTTGAGAATGATTTGAAAAAAATGGATGGGGGTATTTATAGGTTAGATTATTTGCGACGGGACCCGTCGCAAATACCTTAGCCGACATTTATTACGGTCAACGGGTAAATAGTTATTTGCGACGGGACCCGTCGCAAATAACCACCTGCCGAGATACTATTTGCGATGGGGGAATATTCCGGTCGCAAATACCTTTTACCGCCGCCGGTTTTTTGCGACGGGAATATTCCCCCGTCGCAAATAAGCTTCCCGCGATTTGGCACGCAAACTGCGCCAGTCCTTTTGCGACGGGGAAAGTTGTCCCGTCGCAAAAGGATACTTATTTGCGACGGGTAAATAACCCCGTCGCAAATAAGTTTTTAACAGGACTATTTGCGACGGGATTTATTCCCATCGCAAATAACCCGTCGCAAATGCTCATTTTTCCCGTAGTGAAAACATGTTTATTGCAATAGTTAATGAGGAATGTAATTTTAACAGCAAAAGTAGTTGTTCTAAAGAAGAAGAAGAAGTAATTGAAGATTAATCTGAAAAATCTATTGAGCATAGTGGGGGAAATCCTTTTATTACAAAAATTAATAATGCATAATTTGGAAGTAGTATTTATGATGAAGAATAAACTCAACTTGAAATGCATTTGAAAGAACTATTGAAATACTTCTGGAGAAAGATCATAGTATATGAAATGAAAAATAAGGAGTTAGAATATGAATGTTCCGCAATAATTCAAGAAAGATTATACTAAGAGGAGAACAAGATGGTGGTAGATATTAGAGATTTGAAGAAATATCTAGACGAAGAAAATAATTGTAATGAGCATCTAGAAGTGAAGTTTAAATCCAAAGAAGAAGAGTTAGAAATTATTGAACAAAAAATTTCTGAAGATGAATTAAAAAATACAAGTTTCCAAAACTCTATCACTGAATTTGGTGAAAGTTCTCAGAATGAGAACACTAAGAAGGTTCAAAAAAATTTCCCCTCAAAGGGTGAGAATAATGATGGATTAATTTCTAAAAATAAGAAAGATGGGAAAGTCATATATGTGGTCAAAACCAACAAGGTTATTAACTACAAAGTTAAAAAATAACCACAGTCAAAAAAATGTCGTGAATTAATATAAATCTAGAAAATATTCAAACACTTATAGTTAGGATAAATTAGAAAATAAAAGGAAAAATATGATTAGTAATAGAAAGGTTTATGACACAAAATGGAAAGAGAAAAATTTGGCTGAGAAACATATTGACAATTTAGAAAATTATGAATGCTTAAAAGGAAAATACTCCATCTATGCCTATTGCAGGTATTATGGGGGACTCAGACACACTAAAAATTTGTGTTGGTTCAACCAAAAACATTTATATTATCCCATAGGTTATGAAAGTAAAAGTTTTAGGGAGATTCAATATCCTCAAATAAATAAGTGTTAGATGGTTGCATTGAATACATAAGAGAGGAATGAAGTAAGGATTGAAAATTGGTTCCAATTATTGGAAACTATTTGTGAAAGATGTAATCATCGTGGACACCTCAAAAAAGGATGTCTTGTTCTATTATTAGCACAACAAGAGTTTTTAAAAAAATCTCAGAAGACAAATG
The DNA here is from genome assembly GCA_963277665.1 of Viscum album. Taxonomy (NCBI): domain Eukaryota; kingdom Viridiplantae; phylum Streptophyta; class Magnoliopsida; order Santalales; family Viscaceae; genus Viscum; species Viscum album. The sequence goes on along the minus strand of CAUJRU010001548.1, from coordinate 50,108 downwards.
TTTTAGAAGTTAAGAAAGAAAAATCTACATTGTCTAAAAAGACATAATGCTTATTTATATGAAAAAACACATTGGCATGGCGAAGAAATTGGACGAAGCACAGAAATCAAGGAAAAAATGGAGGAAGAAATAGACCTTTGAAGATGAAGAAAATACAAAATCCTCATCAAAAGATTCTACAGATAATGAAAGATATGTTAAAAAACATGATAATGATGAACAGAAGGAAGAAAGCATGTCTAATGAAAAATACAAGAAAAATAAGAAGAAAACAATATTTAGAGAAGTCTCTTTGTCCAATTATTGTTTATATGGAACAATCTAGGTTCTTCCTTATTCCCCAAATATTTTTAAACTTGTGATAAATTTTAGGGAATTGAAGGATTAAAAATAAGGAAGATGGAATTGATGATTCTCTTACTCTTATTGAAAAAAAGTAACAAGGATACTACAAGTTTTTCTGAAAATTGGTATTTTTATACACCAGAACATTATAATGTGTTTATTGAGATGGGTGTGGGATACTTTTATCCTAAAAAAATATTTCAAGGTTTTCCAGAGTCATGACAATGTCAGAAGAAGTATGGAAAAGTTATTATGGGGAAGTTTTATTATGGAAAACATTTATCACATTGATTATACAATCATGTTAACTACACTAGGTTCTCCCATATATACTTAGATTTTTTTAGTAAAAGGTTCTCTGTTAAGAAAATCATGTGACACCCATGTTGAAGAAAAGTCCTAACCTCTATAAATGGAGATTAGTTTCCATTAAGGGAGAAACTTATCATGATGGCCCCTTTGAATTTGATTGTCAATAAGGGGGAGATAAGAGAACGGGGAGATACAAAAGTAATATAGGAATCAATAAAGGAAATAATACCACTCATTCTTTTTATGATATTGAAGTGTGTGAAGTGGGTATTGACTACATATACAAATGGGGAGATTGTTAGGCTAAGTTTCTTTTTGGTTGTATTTTTTGTCAATCGGTTGGTATCTTGAAATAAAGAAAGTATGCTGAGAAAGATGATGTTTGGTTCTGGTATTGATAAAAATTAAACTCGTGGTATTAATAAGAATTGGACTCACATTTTCCATCGTAATGAGAAGAAGATGTTTGGTTATGGTATTGAAAATGATCATAATGAGGGTCTCCTATTGAAAAAGATCATAATGAGGGTCTGGTATATTTAAAATATCATAACAAGGAAATGATCAAATTCACTTTGGATCAACAATGAATGAATTGGTTGTTTTTATGGAGAATCGTGATCAATGTGGCTATGATTTTTTAAATTTGATGATGCTTTGAGGATTTATATTTCATATAGCTCATGATATGAATTGAGAAGATGTGGTTCAATATTGATGGAAGAAAGGAGGAGTGAAAGAGATGCTTCCAATCCAAAAAAGATTGTATCCAGATTTATCCTATCTTATGGTAGAGGGAATGAAGTGATATCGATTGGTTTTCAAAATGATTAGATCCCAAATGGATTGAAAAGGTTATGTCGATTAAAGAAGTGGTACTGATTTACGATAGCATTTTATTTTCCATCAACCACATACTTAAAGACAAATATCATGATAATCATACCCGGAATGATTGAAAATGTGGTATTGATGGAAAAGATGGTATTGATTAAAATGGTGATACTGATTGAAAAGGTGGTATCAAATTAAAAGGTTGTTCCAATTGATTATGTTGTACCAATCTACTATAGCATCTAACTAATCCATCGAATAGGCCATAAGATTTCTAATATACAAATGATCAATATTATAATGATCAACATTATTATCATCAATATCAAAATGATCAGAATTAGATTGATCAATATCAGAATGATCAATATCAGAATGATCAATATCATAATGATCAATATCAAAATGAGTAATATCAAAATGATCAATATCGGAATTATAATTATCAGAATGATCAATATCAGAATGATCAATATCAGAATGATCTATAATAGAATGATCAATATCCAAATGATCAATATCAGAATGATTGATATGAGGCTCAGGAAGGAAATGATCAGTATCATAATGATTGATATCAGAATGATAATATCCAAGATAATCATAGAAAGGTTAGAATAGATAGATGAACTCTATTTTATTTTCAAATGTCTTCATTAAGTGGGTCAAGGGTTGATTTACCTTTTCTATAATTTTAAGTATTGTTTCAATTGGGTAAAGAGTAGTGGAGAAGAAAATACCTTGAATATGAAGTGGGTCAAGAATGTTGCTGAATAATAAAGAATGAATGTGCTATCAAGGAGGATTTTGACATTCAATTGAAACAAGTTTGAGAAATGGAAATATGTCCGAGCAATTGAATTTTTTCTTGGTAATTAAAATTGGTCTCAGTAATTAAAGTCTACCTCAAAAATTGTAATCATTATTAACAATTGAAACCAGACCTAGTAACTAAAATCATACTGAAATTTTAAATGGATATCTGAAGAAGCATAGGTAAAGATTTTAAATATTTCGAGACTAATTAAGCATCACTGATGAAGTCATAATTTCTCTATGATTTTAATGGAAATTGAAATGAGGGTGAATTTGTGTGAGAGGGAATAGATTTTGGGTTTCCCACCAAAACCCAAAAAGGTCACCTATAAAATGATAAAAATTACACTGTACTTGACTGTCGATGGTGTACTATTCATTGTAGTAGAGAGAGAAGTACCGAGATTTTAGGGAGATAATGTGATACCATTTTGTTTTGTGTTGAAGACATTTCAAAGGTAGGAAGTGAATTTTTGTTCATTTAATCATCGTATTGGTTTGGATTAATCAGTTTTGGGAATTTTTTATTGGGTTTTTCTATACTGAGAATTTTCTGACTGAGGAAGAATAATCAAATTGAGTTTTATCATACTCAGGTATTGAAGTGGCACTGAGTCATTACTATTTTATTTAGAAAGAGAATCTCACTGGGATAATCGTACTCAGAGGAATCAGAGTAAGATAATTGGACATAGAAAAATAGGACTATGTTTTCTGCAAAAAATTCCAAATTTTCTTACCTTTCTTTTGGGTAAGAAATTGAAGTGTTATATTCTAATAGAGTACATTTTTTGAATTGAAAATAAGCAAAGGTAACATGAGTATTTACTGAGTGGTTGAATTTCCTTATTGTACTAAGAGGGTGCACATGCACATGTAGGATTTTTTCATAATGAGACACTCGTGTGAGGGGATATCCTACTCATTATAATCTATGAATTGTTTTCTAATGGATTTTATTTTATTGGATTATTTCCAAACCATAAAAAGGACATAGCTGTTCTTTTTGAATAGCATACCTTGTAAATTGTTGGGTTTATGTGGATGTGTAGTTGATTTGTTTTCAAAAGGGAATTGAATATTTAATAAGAGGTGAAGGTTGTTTCAATTTAATAGAAACATAAATGAAAATTGATTATCACTGATTTACCCTCTCTCCCTCTTAGTGATACAATCATCTTGATTGGGAACTTATAATTGGTATCAGAGCATCGGTACCTTTTCATACTCTTTTTTGATGTATTTAAAAAATAATTTGTGATGTATAATATGAGTAGTGTGTATATTAAGGGGATTCCAATCATAAATGGTAGGAATTATCATATCTAGAATTGAATAATGTTTCCATATATTATGTTTCTTGGGTATGATGTTTCAAGAGCTGCTATAGATGGGTCCCTTTCTCATATTGAAAATTATCCTCTCGAAAAATCTAATAAATAAAATCTTGAGGATGAGGGAAGATCCAATAATTATTTACTCTCATTACCTTTTGAAAGTGTGTTTCTGAGAGTAAAATTACTTTCTACTACGGAAGGAATCTTGGATAATTTGAATAACATTTATAAAGGTATTACTAAAGTAAATAAGGAAAATTTTCAAATATATAGATTGAAGTATGAAGACCTCAAGATGGGTGACCATGATTCTTTTGATGAATTAATTACCTGGGTTAATGACATTTTGATTACTATGAAATTTCTTGGTGAAATGATAGAAGAATATCTTATTTTTTAAAATATATTGATAATTATTTCTGAAAATATTGATTTAAACGTTTCTTCGTTGGAAGATTGAGATCGAGAAACATTGTCTCTAAATAATTTTCATCGTCATCGCATTATATATGAAATGAGGATGGATAATTATATGTAAGTAAGAAAACTAAATTTGATAGATAAATGTCTTTTAAGCCCTCAAATAAATAAAATAATTTTCTTGAAGAATGATAATCTAGAGATGCTTATTCTGAAAATTAGGTATATAAAAATGGAAATGTTATTTTATCCTTCTCTTCTAAAAATGAGAAAATAGTTATAGGAAGGTATAAAGGTAAAATTCACTTAAAATATTTTGGATATGGATCTGTTGGTAATTTTTTTTCCAATTTTTCTAAAATAGGTAATGAAGGAGAAACTGTTGAAGAAGAAACTTAAGAGGAGAAGGAAGGATAAAAAGATATTTGAAGAAAAAAGTTGACAAAGAAAAATTATATTCTCGGAGGGAAGATAATAAGTTCTTAAAATCCAATAAGCTATTATTTTTTTCCATAGAAAATTATTGTGATGATGTCAAAAATAATGTTTAAGACATCCTGTTTATTTCAATAGTTAATGAGTAATATTCTTCTAGCAACGAAAGTAGTTGTTCTGAAGAAGAATAAGAAAGTGAACCTGAATCTGAAATATCTATTGAGCATAATGGGTAAAATAATTTTCTTGAAAAAATTAATGATTAATAATTTGGAAGTAGTAATTATGATTAATAAATAACTAAACTTGAAATGCATTTGAAATAAGTGTTGAAATAATTTTTGAGAAAGATCATGAGACATGAAAATAAAAACAATAATATTCCACACCAATTCAAGAATGATTTTTAGAAGCGAAGAACAAGATGATAGTAGATAATAGATATTTGAATAAATATCATGAAGAATAAAATAATCATAATGATAATCTAGAAGTGAAGATGAAATCCAAAAAATAATTGTTGGAACTTGTCCAATAAAAACTTTCTGAAGCTGAATTGAGAAATATAATTTAATAAAACTCTATCACTAATGTTGGTGAAAGTTCCCAGAATGATAAACCTAAGAAGGTTAAAAAATATTTACCTTCAAAGTGTAATAAAAATGGTGTAATTGTTTGTTAATAGATGAAAGCTGTGAAAGCCATATATGTTTCCAAAACCAACAAGGGTGGTAATTTAGAAGTTACCGAATACCCTGAGTCTGAAAATGTTTTGAAACAATTTGAATCTGGAAAAGATTCAAAAACATCTTTTTATGAAAAATATAAAATACAAGTAAGACTCTAATTTTTAATATAAAGTTTGATTTCTCAAAAATTAAAGGGAAGAAGGTGGATGAGAAATGTATACCCAATTACAAATAGAATGGAAGTTTCAAGGAATAATACTCCTTATATGGAAATTGCTGGTATTTTGGGAGATTCAGACACACTGCAATAATGTGTTGGTTAAACTGAAAACATTTTTATTCACCTATAGTTTATGAAATGAATAGTTTAATGCGGAGTAAATGTTATCAAATAATGATGTTTGATAAGGTTTTTTGTAAGAAACATTAGGGGAATGGAGTAAATATTGAAAATAGGTTCCAACCATTAAAAACTATTTGGGAAAGATGTAATCAACCTTGACACCTTACAAAAGGATTTATTGTTCTATTTATAGTATGAAAAAATGTTTTAAAAATTTCTAAAAATACAGATGTTTTGGATGTTGATAAAAAAGATCTACGAAGTAGGAGAAGATAGAGTGCTTAGTTATATATCCCAAACACATTGTCTTGTCAAAGAAATTGTTGGAAACACAAATATCAGTGAAATAAGAGAATAAGAAACATAATTCTGAAGTTGAATAGAAGTATAAAACCTCATTATATGATTCTAGATATAATTAAAAAATGTTACAAAACATGATAAGGTTAAATAGAAGGAAGAAATTATGTCTAAAGAAAAATCCAAGAAACAGAATAAGAAGCCAAGACTAAGAGAAGACTCTTAGACTAATTGTTGTTTCTAAGGAACAATCTAGGTTCCTATTTATTACCAAAATATTTGTATAGTTGTTTTAACTTGTAGGGAATTAAAAGAGTGAAAATAAGAAAGTTGGAATTAATGATTCACTCACTTTTATTGTAAACGAATGTATTGAGTATATGAAAAGTTTTTTTTTCAAAATTTGGGTTTGTATACACCTAAACTTTCTGATGTGATTTTTAATATGGTTGTAGGTTAATTTTATCTAAATAAAATTTCTTCAAGTATTTCCCCTAGTCATTAGAATGTTTTAAGAAGGATGGAAAAGGTATTACATGATTGTTTTGTTTTGGAAAACATTGATCATCTTGATTATACATTCTTGTTTTCTACATGAGGTTAGCACACTTAGACATAGATTTGTTTTGTTAAAGGTTCATTATTAAGAAAATCATGTGATACGTATGTTGAATATAATTCCAAACCTCTATAAATATATATAATTTTTTAATAAGGTGGAAACTTAACATGACATCCCCTTTGAATTTTATTGTTAATAAGGGAATAGATAAGGGAAATGGGGAGAGAAAAAAGAAATAGGGAACGAAAGAAAGAAATAAATACCACACATTGTTTTTATGAGATTGAAGTGTTTGAATTGGGTATTGAAAAAACATCCAATATGGGATATTTTTAAGATAACATTTTGTTTTGGATGTATTTTTTCCAATTGATTAGTATCCTAAAATAAAGAAAGTATGTTTATAAATATGATGTTTAGGTCAGGTATTGGTAATAATAATACTCGTGGTATTGATAACAATAGGACTCACATTGTCTTTCATAATGAGAAGAAGATGTTTTAGTATGGTATTGAAAAATATCATAATGAGGGTTTTGTATTGGAAAATATCATAATGAGGAATTGACCAGATTTACTCTGGATCTGGTATGAAAGAACTGGTTCTATTGATGTAAAATTGGGATCAACGTGACTATGATTTTTTGAATGTGATGACGATTTTCTAATTCATATTTTATATAGATAATGAGTTGAATTGAGAACTTATGATGTAATATACATTAAATAAAGGTGGAGTAAAGAAGATGCTTCCAATCTGAAAAATATTTTTTCCTAATTTATCCTATCTGGGTGGTAGAGAGAAAGAAGTGATATTGATTGTTTTTAAAAATGATCAGATTCTAGGTGGATTGAAAATGTGATGCAGATTTAAGATGTTGTAGTAAATTACTATAGCATTTCTTTTCCATCAACCACATACTTAAATATCGATATCCGGATAATTTTTACCTAGAACGATTGTAAAGGTTGTATTGATTGAAAATGTGGTTTTGATTGGAAAGGTTGTATCGATTTAAAAGGATGTTCCAATTGAAGAGGTGGTATCAATATACTATAGAATATGACTAATCCATTGGATATTCCATAAAAATTTCAATATCAGAATGATCAACATTAGAATGATCAATATCAATCTCAGGAAGGAAAATATCAATATCAAAATGATCGATATCAGAATGATCGTAAACAGGATAATCATAGCAATGGAGGAAGTGATAGATGAGATCTTGTTTGTTTTCAAATGTCTTTATCATGTGGGTCAAGGATTGATTTACTTTTTCTATCCTTTGAAGTGGTGGTTCAATTGGGACAAGAGAAGAGGAGAAGAAAATTCCTTGCATTTGAAGTGGGTAAAGAAAGGTGCTGAAGAAGAGAAGATGAATGTGTTTTCAATGGGTATATTGAAATTCAATTGAAACTATTATCAATAATTAAAATCAGTCTTAGAAATTGAAATTGGTCTCTGCAATTGAAATCATTATCAACAATTGAAATCGGTCTTAGAAATTGAAATCAATCTCAATAATTGTAATCGACCTCATCATATGAAATTGGACCCAAAAATTTAAATCATGATGAAATTTGAAATGTAAGTCTAGAGAATATGAGTAGAAGATAGTAAATTTTCAAAAAGAATTGAGATAAATTATTAAAGTCATAATTTCTCTGATATTTCATGAGAAATCGAAATGTGGGTGAATTTGTGTGAGCGGGAATGGTTTTTTGGTTTCCTACAAGAATCCTCAAAGGCCACCCATAAAATGAAGAAATGTATATTGTAATTGACTCAAGACGGTGTACTGTTTTTCATAATAGAGAGAGGAGCTATGAGTTTTCAGTGAGAGAACATTATAACATTTTGTTTTGTGTTGATGAAATTTTGAAGGGAAGAAATGAATTTTAATTTGGTTAATCATTGTATCGGGAAAGATTAATAAGCTTTGGTATTTTCATATTGGGTTTTATAGTTCTAAGAATTTTTTAAATGATGGAAATGAATCATAATCAGTAATTGAAGTGGCATCGTGTCATTACTACTGTATTTAGAAATAGAATCAGATAAGGAGAATCATACTTAGAGGAACCAGACTAGGAAAATTATACCCAGAAAAATTGTACTCAGTTTTATGCTATAAAGACCAAGAGGTTCTTACCTTTCTTCTGGGTAAGGAGTTGAATATTTTAATTTCAATTAAATATATTTCTTGAATTTAAAAGAAGCATAAGTAATATGATTTGTTACAAATAGGTTGTATTTTATTATGTTAAGAGGGTGGACACTCACTAGTGGGATTGTTTCATAGTGAGACATGAGTGTAAGGGTATATCCTACTCGTTGTAATCCATGGACTATTTTCTAGTGGATTGTATGGTATTGGATCATTTCTAAACCATACCATGGATGTATCTATTCTTATTGAATAATAATCCTTATAAATTATTGTGTTTCTGTGAATGTTTGGTTGATTTGTTTTTAGTAGGGAATGTAATCTTCATCATGAGGCAAATGTTGTTTCTGTTGAGGGGAAATATAAAAGAAATAAGAGTATCACTGATTAACCCCTTCCCCTCTTAGTGATACAATCATCATGATTGGTCTCCTACATTTTTAAAAATAAGTTTATTTTAGCAATATTTTTTTAAAAATGTTTTATTTATAATCCATTTTTTATATTCCATAATTTCACATTAGTTCATTTATTTGTGTGATCAAATTCTTGTATCTATAAAATAAATAATTTATAATATAGAAATAAATAAATGAATAAAATTATCATGAACTTATTAAATGGTTGATTTATTGTGTAGATAATAAATAAATCTATAGCCTAGGGTAAAACTAGTTGTGCATGTCTGGGCATTAGTTATAGTATTCCACCTATCCACCTATCTATCACCTGGGTTGGTATTATCTCAGTTACTCCTTTGACTACCTTTATACTCTTTCAGATACTCCTTTTATTTTATGTATTTACAACTCAGATTTAGGTGAGGGGAACACAATGCTTTTTTATTGATAATTACATAAATAACATTAGACACATGGGTCATGCAAAATAAATGAGGGAGGGGTGAATCATAGGAAATAAAATTTAATTTCACAATAAATAACGCAAAACTATTCAACCAATTAGATTAAGAAATTCCAAAATATACATTGGTCTTGGTCTGGATTATTATCAATTATAAATATGAAATGGTTATGTAAATGAATACAAACAAACCTTTATTTCTATTAGTTATTTTTTACTAAGCTAAATCATCTTGCATTAATTAATTAATTCCCTTTTATCTTAAGGAATATCTAAATTCTCTTTGATATGTCCATCATAAATGAATTCATGAAAAATAAATGGTATAACCAATAATTGTAGATAATTGAAATAATTAATTAAAAATATAATATTTCTTTCAACCCATCATTAAATTGTGAAACACAACATGTTCCAATCAATATAATATTTTTTTATTACTGCAATTAGTAAAAAAATGTAATTTATTTTTTTCCTTTACTGGAAGACTACACGGTGTGTGCTTATGTGTTAAACATTGTGTAACTTGATTTTCATGTACCTGAGATAAATGCTTAGGGCTTTGACATGTTACTTATCTGGACTAAAAAACATGTTCATACTAGTTTCAAACCAAGTATCATGTTTTCCATGTGTTTATAACCCCACCAATAGACTCAGTCTGTTCTTTGGACATGGGACTACACAACATGTACTCTAACATCATGTTGTTTATTCCATTTGTTTTGTTTCCATGCATCTCAACGAAGTAATTTTAATGTACATTAGATGTAGGAATTATTGAAATATACTCATTGTTCACTATATAAATGTTGTGTATATCCTTGATGTTCTACATTGTCAGTATCATGTGGGTTTTGACGTGTGTTTGACCACAATATTTACATATATTTCACCACTAAACCATGTATACTATATGATGTTTACTCCAGATACACAATGAGTAATCTGAAAAGATTTGTTCCAAGTTGGCCTAGTCTACACATAGTGTGAAATAAATTCACCACATTTAGTTATCAATTTTTATTATATGTATCTCATGGCACATTCTATCATGTTGCACATGGGAACACGATGAGTACTGTGGCTGTATGTTGTGTAACACAGTCTTACAAAACAAAATTCTTTGCACTTAATGATGGAATCTCTAGACATTATTTCTCTATTCTTAGGTATATATAAAGTATGAATATTTAATGATGAAATTAAAATGTCAAAATCATGATAATTAAAATCAAATTAAAGATAAAATGATCTAAAATGAAATATTTAACCACTATTTTTCGTATAGATCAATAATCATATACAAAATTATAAATTCAAAATGTTACCCCTCTAATACAACTTGATGGTTTTGGTGGATTATTCAAAACTTTTACGTCACATAAACATCATTATCAATGAAATTTTTCAACCAAATATTAATATTAGATAACATGGAACCTACATAGGATATTTGGATTATAAATTTAGAAATAATTTATATTATAAGATAAGAAATGTACCTTTTATTAAGGTCTTTCACTATAGATGATGTTGATTATCTAAAACCCCTTTTTGAATTACATTTTAGGTGTTATAAGGATTAAATTTTAGTTTCCCTCTAGCTGTGATCCACATGTTCTCCTTTGATCTCTAAGAATCACTGGAAGAACATTACGTGATAGATAAATGGATATATCATCTTTCATTAATCATTTTGACCACATCAAGTTCTTTCGATCATGAATAAAACATTATAGCACCCCTCATTATTGAGAGGAAGAGAGAAGGGGGAATGGGGAGAGAGTTATATTGTGCCCTAAGATTTTGAAGTCTTAATAAACCCTACGAATTTAAATTACTATCTATTTATATAGTTAGTGTATAGGTTAACATGTTATTTAATTGTGTATAGGCCCTTAAATAATATAATAATCCTCAAAAAACCACATTTCATATAATAATAATATTTCTTTATGGAATTCACTAACTCATGAAATGATAAATATTAGTTTACCGTCTTTCAAATTAATATTCATCACCGAAAATGATATTGGTCCACTCTAACGCCTATGAATTTCATGAATAACTGATTAAATATTTTCGTCATGAATAATTATTTTATTTATAAATAAATACATTATTCACAAACTAGTAGATAAATTTTTATTAAATATTTAATAAATATTTTTGATCAAGAAAAAATAATAAAATTATTTCTTGTTGTTGAGAATAATATTTATTCCATTAATTAAGATTCAATAGAATTTAACAAAGCTAAACAATAATAGTTAGTGTGTAACTCTCTAGGATTCATTCTCATTGAAATTATACAGGCTTACCTAAAGTCCAATTTACTAATTATATATTTATCATGGAATCCATATAGAAGAAAATAATGTCACAACATCGATAACCACATATGAATGATTTCTGGGTAAGGCATTCTATTTATTACAATATCTCATGAACAAGATTTTACATCTGTGTCATCAACCAATATGATTTATACTTATTTCATTGACTACTAGAAATAAAACACGTCATTACGACATGGCCATGTAATTTAATATGATAGTTATATTCCGATGAAAGGATAGAGATTTAAACATCCATAAATACGGAGGGGACAAATCCTACCTCAAATTATCCACTAATAACATGTCATTCATGATTCCAACAGTTTACCCTACTTCTCTGAACATATTAAATCCTGGTTTTGGTTGGTAAATCTATGTGTGCGATTAATTACATGAATTAATGATAATCTTAAAGTCTAAGGACCATTACACACACTCAAATATTGTAATATTCTATGACAAAAAAAACATAAAAAAATCCTACTAGAAGGTCAATTATCATAATCACCTATTTGGATATTAACAAGTGTGAAATTTGTGAGAAGAAGCCTCATCTTTTTATGAGTACTTTCAACTGATAGTCTGTATACTATGTACCTTATCATATTATCTTATCTAACTTTATAATTATTTCTAAGAATATCACCCTAGAACTTCATGGTTCTCATCATATAGGGGAACTTCTATAACCTTATCAGTGTGACGGATAACCACTCACATTATTACATAAAACTATTCATAACAATGAAATATATTTAATAATATATTTTTACTAATATTCAAATCATCAAATGTACATGTACTTTAACTATAAAGGATAGTTCTATAACACCAACTCCAATAGTTTTGAATGAATCCAAAAGTTATTTTTTACAAAAAGAATTAATTTTGTGATATTGATTATTTATAATTGTTGTTGATGATATAATTACTTAAATTCTTATGCAAATATAACATAATTCTTGTGCAGATAATTGGAAAAAGCTAGTTAAAATTTTAAAAAATATTAAAAGAAATATATTTGGGATGAATTGTGGTGTTTTAAAAAGTATAGGGTCAATAAAAATGAATAATTGATGGTAAAATAGTGTAGATTTTAAATCCACTATAATATTGAAAAATTTAATGTTAATAAAGTTAATTGACCCAAAAAATACTTCTTTATATTAAATAATATTGTATTAAATGATTTAAAAATAATCAAAATATTTAAATAGGATACGAGGAATGAGAAATGGCCTAAAATTTTATCCATGGTCCAGTTGGGATCTACTTGTCATGATAGAAGTAAATTTATGACCCTGAAAGGTTAAATACGTGTTTCAATAGTTAAAGTGAAAATGGTTTAATGATGGAGTTAAACAAAAAGATAATGTTTAAATTCGCACAAAAACCTGTCTATATTTTATTTTAGGATGTTATTCCAAAAATATAATATTTTTAATTGAATATATGACCATTTTTAACCATTTAACATGATAAATACATTAATTATATTAAAATATTATAATTAATTCCATGTGTTCCCTTCCCACACTTCTAAAAGGGTGCACCCTCTTTTCTCTTTCTCACACATTTTTAGCACACTATATAACCCAATAAATACCCAAATCCCTTCAAAACCTTCCTCCCCCTGACCTTGAGTATCTATTAACATTAAAAGACCAACCTATAAGGCTTAATGTTTAATTTAATGGTAGGTTACTAAATAATAGATAAGACTCTTAACTGAGAATTTTCATTTTATTTACTCATCTACCTCTATAAAATATTCTTAATAAATAAAAGAAATAATAAAATCAATGTATAAAATATTAATTAATTCTATTATGATCATTTAAAATATTTCTTCCCCTCCTTTTCCATCCCATCTGTAATGAAAAAATCATTCATGTGTACATGTGGACTACCACCTCTATGAAGTGATGTGTTTATTTTTTCATTACCACCTCACTTGGTTGGTAATTATGATAGATTTAATAATTATATGTGATATTAAAGAAATAAATATGTATCTATAAAGAAAATATATTTCTTACCATATTATCCTTCTACTCTTTAAAAATGATAATGTCGCTCGTGCGTATGTGTGGACTTGCACCTCATGAAGCAATGTGATTCATTTTTTCATATCCTTTATTCATGGAGGATTATAAATATGTACATAAAGAATATATAATCTATATATATATATATATAACATTGATTAATATTTTTTATATTATCTAAAAAATATCAGTATTCAAGGACTGTAACTTCGTAATTCAAATATACATGAAAACAAAACTGTTAACACCAGAATAGATAATGATTATAAAAAATGTTAATGAATGAGTGATAAGATGTTATTATCAACCCATTTTTTATATAATAAGTATCATAACTATTATGATATATAATTATAATAAATTTTAATATATTATACAAGGGTTTAAAATAACTTATGATGTGAGTCAAGCCTGATGTAAGGGATTTCATAACTCATTTTTTCATTGGGATATATTACTTATTAATTGTCTATGTTACGACAGGATTATATGTATAATTACCTCAAATTATTTTATAATGTATTCTAAAATTTTAATTTTTATTAAAAAAATTAACCATAATTAATTCGTTGATTAATTCTCACATCAATGTAATGATTTGTAAGGGTTTCTTATCTCACATTGGCTTCCACGATACATATTCCATATTCAACACTTATTTCTGTAATATTGTGTCTATATTACCACTTTGATATGAAATATCATTAATATTTTTATATTAAATGTTTTTAATGTTTCATGTGAAGTTATTTATTTCATGGGGTTTATGATTCAAATGTTACCAAAGCGATAAGGGTTTATTTTATAATCTCATCATTATTCAAGATTGTTTATGTTTAAGTTTAAATGGGATAAATTATATGCTTTTTATAAACTAAAACCACTATTTAATCTTATATTTTGGTTATTTATATATTTTTAAACTATTAGTACCATTTTTACCTTATTTTCACTCAAAAATACAAAATAAATGTTTTTATGGAAATGAGAATTTGTGATTATATTGGAAGATGACTATTTTCTAACATGTCTATATTTTCTTTAAAATCTTTTCAAGAATGGTTTTAATATTATACAATTATTTATTTAGTCTATCATTAAAAATAATTTACCTTTTATAAAAAGTGTTTAATTGAATATTCTTGACATTTTCCAAAAAATGAAATTTTTATAGAAGGTGTGAACATAATATTTATTTTAATCCTAAATGCATGAAGGACTTTTATCATCATCCTAACTATTATTTATATTTAATCTTCACATACATGTATCCATGGTTCATTTAAATTGAAATTATTTTCCTATAAGTCTATAATTTTTTATATAATAATTATATTGTTTCAAAATGATATATTTTCCAAAAAAATCCAACGTTATTTTAAAAGATTTTGCATCTATTTCCATATCCTTTGATGAATCATATGCATTACTGGGGATATACTCTATTGATACCATCCACCATATTAATATTTATGGTATATGATCATGTTTCTCTAACGACTGAATGGGAAAAATGTTAACATTTAATATTCTAGTTTTTCTATAAGAATGTTTATATTGATTTTTTTCAATTGTTATTGATTTTTTTTAAATGATGAATGAATTGGAATTATTAAGTGGTGGGAAGGGACAATTATAACCCCTAGATTCATTGGTGGGTCTCATGAGAAAAACTATCCTAGGTATTTAGTGTAATATATTCCAATTATTTATTATGAATTAGAAAAAAGCCTCAACAGTATGATTATGATGCCCATCATTATGTATTATAAAATTATGAAACTAGTTATTGTTATTCAAGTGGGTTTTTATGATTTTATGTTATCCATTGATATATTCACCCCTTATGTTATTATTTACATGGAATATTTGATTAATACTAATCTATTCCATATTATTTATACTTTATTTATCCTACAATAAATTATGTGGTATTATTTACCTTATAGAGAATCTGATATCACCCATTATTATGTATTTCTTTCTCTTTGATACCAAAAAGGGATCTATGAATTATTTCAAGGATATATTAGAATAAATAATAATTTTTTCCATTGAATTTTAAGTTATATATCATTTTATTAAATGTAATGTGATAATACTATATGTTTCTTGTCTCATAATATTGTTACACTATTAGATCCTTTAGGGTGTTCTATCTTTTATAATATACTAATATAGTAAGATAACCATCAGCTTCAGATTTGTAATGACCCATGTATTTATTGAATGATATATTTTTATATCTATTAATATTTATGAATAAGATATTAAATTTACATTTATGAGGACACTTTTTCCGATAGCATACATGAAACACAACAATAGGTTTCTCCAAAATCTTAAATTGCACGCAACACTGTGTTATACCAAAAATAATACCATAATATTATTATTATTTTAAATGGTAGTTAATGCCTAATAATTTTATCAGAGAGAATGAATATAACTAACTAAAATATGATTATAGATTTTGTTAAATGTTTTCACATTTATCCAATAAAGGTTTAGGCTTAAAATTAGAATGAATCCAATTTTAAGCATTAAATAGTCTAATATTTTCAAGAGGTAGTTTTACCATCTTTTTGAAGGAGATCCCTTTTTAAATCTTGTTTTTTTCACTTTTAGATATAATATTTTAAAAAATAAAATTCATACATAGAACAAGGACATAAAATTTTACTTTGGTTAATTTTTATTTCGTAATTTTGTGATAAAGTTCATTTTTAATGAATAGTGAAAAATACTACATTTTAATTCAAAACTGCTTTTTCAACTAATTTATTTATATAGTTATATTGTAATTTAAATTTACTTTAATGTTTAATTGGATAATGTTTTTATCATTTAATTCAATTTTGGTCATTGGATGTAATTTCACTTTAAAATTTGACATAAACACATATCAATCTTTTGATAGTTATTATTTTTTGAAAAGCCTTTTTATGGTTTTGACAATGGAAATTAATTTCAAATTAATTTTTGAAAATTATGTGTTTTGAATTTGGAAAAATGGATTTCATATTTGGAAGTATATGTTTCGAAATTATTAAATATGGTCCTTTTATTTTTTTTGATATTATGAATAGTAACTTAGTTAATTATTTTTATTTATGATGGTTAAAGGGTAAATCAGGTTAATATGGGTAAAAAATAATATTATAATAATATAAAACTACCATAAATCATGTCCATATCATATTTTATGAGATATGACCGACCATGGCCATATTTGCATCTATTTGAGGACCCCATAGAGGCACTTGGGTGTGATGATGACCTTTTATAATATTTATTTTAAAGAAAAGAGAAATATGACATAATCATATATCTCCTAACTAAAAAAATTTAAGTTGGTTTATATAAATTGTAAATTATAATATAAATATTAATATGAATCATGAAATATTTAATAAATTAGAGTAATTTATTTGAATTTTTTAGACATTAAATAAAGAGATTTATTTAGGACACAACGATGATGCAATGATTACCTTATTAATTAAAGATTCAAATAAATGATTTATAAATATTAAAATAAATATAATTTAACATTTTTATACCATCCATGAATTTTATAGAATATATTAACATATTATATTTGATTTAATTCATTTTTTAAAGAATCATGATCTTGTAAATATAAAAAACCAATTACTAAATAATGTCAAAATCGACAAAAATGGGTTTTTTAAAATAAATACTATTTTATTAAATGATATAATTGTCCAAAAAATATAATATTCAGGCAAATAAATTTTATAATGTTAAATATCATTAATGTTTCTCTTTTGGTTCTCTTCGATTTTTATAATAATTGTAGTAACCATATATTGTGGAAAGACAAGAAGGCATGGTAAATGTGGGGTTAAAGCTAAAGGATAAGGTTAATTATGTAACATAAACATGTCTAAAACCAATTGTTTGATATTATTTAGACCAATTATCATCTTATACTCGAATTGTATCACTTTTAAAAGATCCTAATTTGAAAATAATTTTATAATAAAATAATATTTCAAAACATTGCTATAGTTCTCCTCCTCCCACTTATAAAATGTCACCACCTTAACCCACTTACTCACACCTTTGAATCCCCTAGTATCATCTAAAATCAAATCAAATAATATCCCAAAATTCCTCACTTACTCCTAGAATCCTTAACATGGAAATATTTCAATTCAAGAAATCCTTTTTTTCTCAAATCAAAAGAAGTTACTCGATTTAGAGGTAGTGCCTTCTCTCAATTTCCTTTCTATTAATTTTATTCTTCACTCCCTATGATCTTATTATTCTATTATTACATAAAAATACTAGTATAATAAATATAATAGGATGTATTTATGAGAATTATTTCAACTACACTTACACACACTTCTGTATACTGGATACAAACATACTGTTTTTGTGTACGATGAAATAATACCTCACAAAACGATGATTGATCAATTTTCTATTACTAAGATCATGGTGGCTATCATGATGGAACTGTATTTATATATTAAATATATTATATTTATATTGTCTCCATTATTCTATAATTTTTATTTACAAAATAACTTTATTATTTCCATAATGTGTAAAAACGATAATTTCATTTGAGGAAGTGTGGACTATCTCCCCCTCAATGTGATATGACTCGTTCATCCAATATGTGGAATGAATAAAGGATTGAGTTAATGGTATAATGTAATATATATAACATATATATTATAATATAATTATAATATACCTATGTATTATTAATTTTTCCTTCCTTTAATATGACAAAGAAATGAAAGTAGCGTTCACGCGTACGTCCAACCTACAGTCTCCTTGAATAGTGCATTTTATTTGTTATCTCCAATTGTTATGGTTTGTTATAAATACATATATATGGGATTTATATGATATTTAAATAATTAAAAATATTCTAGATATACTAGACTTATGACAACATAGATAATTTTCATCAAAACAAGTTCATTTTTGACTCAAGTACCAAACATCGACAAAACATCCAATATGAACTCTACTAAATAACTAATTGCTATAACATGGTAAAAAGTGGTATAAAATAAATAATAAACTTTAAAAAGGTTATAAATCAAATAGCTTTAATGAATAGTTTTTTATTGGTGGTAATTAATATAAGTAACTAAAATATGATTATACATGTTTTTAAAATTTTTTTGATGTATTCAATAAATTTTAGAGGCCTAAAATATGAATGAATCCAATTTTAAGAATAAAATAATATAATATTTTTAAAATTTAGTTTTACCCCCTTTGGAAGGTGAATCCTTTTTAAATATTTTTTTTATCACTTTTATATATTATATTTTAAAAAATAAATTTCTTATATAGCATCAGGACATCAAAATTTACATTAGTTAAACTTTTGGTAATTTTCAAAGAATGTACATTTTTTAATTAATTATAATAAATACTGCATTTTAATTCAAAACTGCATTTTCATCTAATTTAGTTATATAGTTATATTTTTATCTAAATTAGTTTTAAAGTGTTATTGGATTATTTTTTTATCATTTAATCCAATTTTTATCATTGGAAGTATTTTCACTTTAAAATTGGACATAAAGACGTGTCAATATTTTGATAGTTTTTACTTCTTAAAAACTTGTTTTTAGTTTTGACTGTTGGAATTAATATTAAAATAATTAAACCAAATAATATATTTTGAATTTTTAAAAATGGATTACATATTTTTAATTATATGGTTCAAATTGTGTAAAAAGGTACATTTTATTTTCGAAGATTATGAATAGTAACTTCAGTAATTATTTTTATTTATTATGGTTAAAGGGTAAATCAGGTAAATATTGGTAAAAATATAATATTATAATAATATAAAACTACCATAACACGTGTCATAATCTTATTGGATGAGATATGCCCTACCATGTGCAACCTTAGGTAATTTTTAGGACACCATGGAGCCACATTGGTGTGATAATGACATTTTTGTATATTTATTTTAAGAAAAAGGAAGATATGACATAAAAATGTATCTCCTAACAAAAACAATTTTAATTTGATTTATATAGATTATATAATCTTCTATAAATAGTTATTATAATGAAAAAAATATTTCCAACAATATGGTATTTTATTTTTAATTTTTATACATTAAATAAATCAATTTATTTATGACACAATGATGATGCTATGATTTATTTATTAATGAATGATTCAAATAAATGATATTATTAATATTAAAATAAATATAATTTGGACATTTTGATTCCGTAAAATAATTTTATAGATTTTATTGACATATTTTCTTTGATTTAATGACATTTTATTGAAGTAATCAAGTTGTTAAAACTTTAAAAAAAATCAATAACTAAATAGTTTCAACATCGACATAAATGAGTTTTTAAAAAAAATAGAATTTTATTAATATATATAATATTTTCAAAAATATAATATTCAAAAAAATTAATTAAATAATGTTACAAATGTCATCAGTGTCCCACTTTTGGTTCACTTGGAATTTTATAGTAACTATATAAACTATATATTATAAAAATACATAAGACATGGTAAGAGTGGGGTTAAATCAAAAAAGATAAGGTTAATTTTGTGACATAATATTTTCTAAAACCTATTGGTTGAGAGTGTCACGACCCGACCCTACCCGGGCTTGAGCCGCAACTACCCCAAGCCCGCCTCCATAGGCCAGGGGCTGGCGACCAGCGCCGAAGGCACAAAAACTCGGGGAGGCCTTTGCCTAAGCACCTGTACACACACACACAGAAACCTCAATGCAACAGTGTAGAGTAAAAGTAAAGACAATCAAATAAAAGGAAAGGGCAACTGGTATATAAATACCACAAAGTGCATCGACCTCTACAAGTACAAAGTTCAAACTAAAAAGAAAAGGGGCAAAACACGCGCCCAACCAATAAGTGCCACAACCCAGCAACAGGTAAACAAAAGAAACTGCTGACGGGTCTCCCACCTGGAACCCAGCCACGACCACCGCACGTGGTCCAAGCTCCCAAGCTCCTACGCTCCACTGAAGTCACGCTCCACCTGTCCGTCGTCTTCAAGGGCACACCAAGTGCGGGCAAAGCCCAAGAAGGGGTGAGTATAAAAATACTCACTAGGATACCCCGAAGGCTCGAGGGAGCAAAAAAAGGAGGTACAAAAGGGTGAGCAGTAGAGCGAACATAAAAGTAAAGGAGTACAACAAGGAGTGCAGTAAAGAGTCCAGCTCAACCCAACAAGAGGAAAGAAGGTAGACTCATCCAGACACAAGGTGATGCAAACGGTGAGAAGATGGACTTCTCGTCGAGTCTTTGCTACCTATAGTAGGAGAGTAGACTCCTCCAACCATGATAAGCTAAACACAGAAAGCACGTGGCATACCCCGCGCGTCTTTGCCTCTCCTGGAAGGAGAGTAGCCAAACCCAAGAAGTGGGTGCCAGAAACAAGGTATATACATATGTATGCTCTGTCAAGAAGCCCGAACAAACTCGTAAGGGGATCTACATCCCATAGCTCAGCCCAAGAAGGAGTAGCCAATAGTCCCAGAAGTAACACCATTGATGCCCAGCATCCCGCACGTCTGCCCCGAACCGCAAGCCAAGGGTCTCAATCACCACACCTCGACACTATCCTCTTTGGGCGACACTGACTCGCCCGCACGGTTTTAGGTTGCGTCACAAGGACGCGTCTCAGTGGGGGAAAGTGCTCCCCGTACTTGAGAGTTCTGGGGGAACGTTAACCACAACTCGTCACTGCCCCGCAGTCGAGAGGTCTGCTCAAAGTCGACAGGTGACGCCCTGCCCAGCCCTGCTGGAGGATCCCTGGAAGTCAACGGGTTCCCACTACGGGGATACTCGGTAAGTCGACGGGTGCCTCACTGCCCAATCCCGTAACAGGGTAGTCCACTGGAGGGCGACCCGGCTAAAGTCGGCGACGAGACCACTGCCCAGCCCAGCTGGAGGTAACCCAGCATCGGGGACCACTGCCCAGCCCAGCTCGAGGTAAGCGCGGCATCGGGGACCACTGCCCAGCCCAGCTGGAGGTAAACCCGGCATCAGGGACCACTGCCCAGCCCCGCTGGAGGTAAGCCTGACATCGGGGACCACTGCCCAGCCCCACTGGAGGTAAGCCCAGAACTGCTCTGGCCATCCCTACTGGATGGTACTGTTCGGTAAACACCATTGTACTGGCCATCCCTGCTGGATGGTAACCCACTGGAGAGCCCTGCATGGAACAACCTCAGCAATGCTAGAACAACCTTAGCCCTGTTGGAACAACCTCAACCCTGCTGGAAACAACCTCTGCCCTGCTGGAACAACCTCATCCCTTCTGGAGCAACCTCCTGGGTAGAGGATCGGTGCCTGCGTAAAGTGTTGGTCACACTGAAACCACATGCTCTACCAGGGAACACAGAGCAACGGGAGAAACTCCCCAGGCCTCACAAGGAGATCCCGCTCCAATCCGCTGAGTCACTGTCGAAGCGGACCGAGACACCTCATCCTAGAAAGTGGGGAAAACACCCACGCTGTACGAACACCCGTAGTCGCAAATGGTGTCGTAGTCTGGTGAAAGGGAACAGTACTGAAACCCATCACAACCGAAGAAGTAGAGGAACCAAACCATCCCTGCTGTCCAAACCATCGAGCACAAGACCAGGGGAAGACCGCTCAACCCTGCTGGTCAGACAAAAGAGCACCAGGCCAGGGGAAACTCCGCCCTACTGGTCAAACAGACGAGCACAAAGCCAGGGGAACACTCCACCCTGCTGGTCAAACAAACGAGCACAAAGCCAGGGGAAAACTCCACCCTGCTGGTCAGACAAAAGAGCGCAGAGGGACCCTCTACATCA
Source organism: Viscum album (assembly GCA_963277665.1). NCBI lineage: Eukaryota > Viridiplantae > Streptophyta > Magnoliopsida > Santalales > Viscaceae > Viscum > Viscum album. The sequence continues at coordinate 27,448 of CAUJRU010001548.1, read as the reverse complement.
CGAGAGGTCAAATTACGTAAATGAAATCATGGAAGGCATGTGGGGCCCATACGACGTGTGGCCCCAAGTCAACCCCAACTGAGCGCACAACCTCCTCAGGTACAAACAGCCACACGTACCTCTAAGACCTCCCGTATACTCCCGGAGTATACCTCATTCCAGCCCAAAGGCTATCGTGCTCATGGCACTCAGCGTCAACGTGAAGGCGTGACGTAACAACTCCACCTCAAAGGCCCAGGCATGGCTGACCACATCTCTTGGACCATTTGCATCACTCTCCCAAGAGTGTGCGATCACGCACCAAGGGTCCGCTTCAACATGGTAGGGAGAACCACCAATGGAGCACCTTCCATGCTCCACATTTAACAAGATCGCGCAGGAGGCTCCGCAAAACCAAAAGGATTTCACCATTGTAATCCTCGCAGAAAAACATGCGAGATCGACTACTTACTCACCTCAAACGGATATCCGACGAAAAGTCACCAACACCACCTCACGCCCGAACGGCGTCCCGTGATCCCGAGCCTCAACCCCGAAAACAGTCGGGCGCATCGCACCATTGCGATCCCCTCGGGAAAACACGTCAAAAGCACTACTCACTTGAGTGCAACAGATATCCAGAGAAAAAGGTGCATCCCGGCGCACCGCACATGAGCGGTGCCACATGGAACCCACATCCCGGTCCCGAAACTCAACGAACAGATCGCACAGTTGCTATCCTCTCGAAAAAGTACACAAAATGGACTATTCATTTGTCCAAAACGGTTGCCCAGTGATAAAGCTGGAAATCACCGTCAACTCCTGAAACGGCCCTCACGGGGCCTGTACCATCGTGCAGAATTACAGCGGGCAGACTTTGGCAACGCGTTGCCCTCGGAAAAACCCCCAACATCGACTGCTCGCATGCCCCGAACGGACATCCGAGGAAAAAGTCGCTACTAGCTGCACGCTGCTCAAAAGACAGGCCGCAGGGCCCGTGCCTGAACTCCAGCCTTAGTGCCTGAAACCACCCTGGAAACCTACGCTTCGATGCCAGGGTCCCAACGTCACTGACAGCGCTCAAAACGGACATTGGAGGCATCCGCGCCATCGAAAACAAGAATCTCGGGGATTACGCTCACCCAATTAAGGACACGTCGCGCCTCCGCGACCCTCCGTTTTGGGAATTAAAAATACCCAAAACCATCACAAAAAGACCGTCTCGTCAATACGGTCCCACTGCCACAGACGGCACTCAAAACGGACACCCGTAGCGGAAAGTACGGGTGTCCGAACACCGAGGGGGCATAACCCCGGGGGCTGGACCGGCTTGGACCGGCCGGTCCGCCCGGCCAGGGCCGGTGCTCGACTTAGCCGCGCGGGCTGGCCGCGGACACCCATTCCCCGCGCAGACAGGCCATGAGGGCCTGTTGCGGCCGCCGCGTGAAGACCCGCGCGGCGCGGGTCTTCGTCGCCGCACAGGGGTCACGCGACCCGACCCCGGGGTTGTCGCTCCCTGGCGACCCGCCGGCGCGCCGAGGCGCTCCGCCTGGTGCCGGCCTCCTCAGGATGCCGCGCTCTGGCCTCGTTCAGGCGCTCCACCGGACACCCGCGGCCGCCCGCGGACACCCCGTCAGACACCCACCGACGCCCCACTGCCGCGCCGTCCACCCTCGCCGGACCACCAGGAAAACCCGCAACCTTCGACGATCGACCCCGGCCTCCTCAGAGCTCGAATTTTGATTCTGAAAATGAGTTGGAGAGATAAAAATGTATACTACGCATTTATGGGCTTTGATCGAAATTTTGACATGGAATCGACAGTGCAAAACAATCTCAATATAGGTACGGGAATAGAAAATGCAACGCAACATCCTACCTCGTGGGGCTTCGCCCGAAGCTTCGCGACGAACCGCCGGCCACCACGCCTCACCGGAGCTGTCTTGCCGCAACATCTCTCCGGAGGTGGAGGAGGAGAGGGAGAGGAGGGGCTGCCAGGAGGAAGGGGAAGGAGAAGAGGGGGGTGGGTGTGTTAAGCGTTTAAATAGAAAACGCTTAACCACCCGCTCGTCGGCCCGAACCCGAACTCCTGATGGGGTTGAGGTTAAGCCTCCCCTAGGGTTAACACCACCTCCCGAGCACAACGGCAGTGTCGAAATTTTAATCCGAGACCCCATTCAAAAGTTATAAAATTTAACGTCCGAAGCCACTAAATTACGAAAATGCCCCTGGGGCCATTTTTCACAAACGGCCCGCGCCCACAAAACTTATATCCCTCCTAGTGTTAATGGAACATTCCAAACACAACGAAGCCCTCAGTTTCCCAATACGAGCCACCGTTTAGGAGATACCTGCGTTTAGCCATTAAACGAATTAATTAATTATTTAATTAATCCGTTTAGCGTTCCGGGAGAGGGCGAGGTGTCCAAACATCCCGTGCCGACAAGTTCTATGTCGCTCTTAGGGTAAACACCCCATTCCGGACCCATCCAAACACTCGGATCCCTGATCCGGATCACCGTTGAGGAGTTACCTCACTTATTCAGTGTTTCCAGTGTGAACGCACAGAAAATTTAATTCCGGCCACTCCGGGGCTCGGAATCGCACGCCGTCTGAAGGCACTGCTCTGGAATATTATCAAGAATATTCCAAAGTCTTTCTCAGCAAAAACCAGGTTCTTACATCATTCCATCCTTCAAGATTTTTTTCCTCTAAAAGAAAAACTAGGGAGCAACACAGGATACTAAGCCCACACCTGGCTTTCCCATACCCAGAAGAACCCACGCACAGCTCTGTGCCATGCACACAGACCAATGGATTGATCTGTTCATTCGGGGTCGACCCTTTCTGATGTCGTGCACCCATTACAGACTTTGGGGTTAGGGAAAGTTGGTAGGGTACCTCTCCATCCCTTTGCACGGTCTCACACGGCCCGAACGCCCTCGGGGGTAGCTCATCTCCCCGGTCAAACCTCTACGTCGCACGCCGCGACTAGAATCACCGCTCGCACCTGAAACAAGGCCCGATGATTCCCTCCTTCAGAATATCCATATGGTGAAACACCCAAGGATATCTATCATGCAAGGTTCCACAGTCGATGCTCTCTTACATGCTCAAAAAGCGAAAGAGTCAACACCATCGACTAAAGGAAAAGGACTCATGCCTTTTTCCTTACCAACACAGGGTCACACCTGACGCCCTGCGTAACCCTGGTAACACATCAAACAAGGATCAGGGAGGAAAGAAGATCACACACAGAGTCTAACAATTCTACTGCACAAAGGTAGAAGAGCTGTAGAGCATACCTCTTATCTCCTCATGCTCTGCAGGATCGTAGACATCCAAAGCTCGCGGCTGCCTGCGGTCCCAACTGTCAGATCCCAGAGCCTGACGTGGACCCCCTAGTGGTGATGGGAAGACCTCGTAACGTCGTCCCCCACTACCAGGTCCTCCCGCTCCTCTGCTAACACCACCTCTCTGGGTACTACTCCGATCACGGCGCTGCCTCTGTCGTGGTGGTGCACCTGCTGCCTGCCCGAAGCTCCCAGCAACTTGGGTCAGGCAGTCTCGTGCCAAGTGACCTCGCCCGTCACAAGCATAGCACCGACCCTCTCTGGGCTGCACTGGTGCCCTCCGGCGCCACTGTGGTGTATGACCATGCCCCTGAGTCCAGTTGTCAGAAAGGCACCTGCGTCGAGGTCCTGCTTGCCGACGCCCACTAGCTGTGGCTGACGTCTCGGCTCCAACGTGCCTGCTGCCACCACCAACACTAGAACATGACAGGAATCTCTCTATCACCAGTGCCTGATCTAGCACCCCGACATATGTGGAAATTCCCAATGGTATTATGACAGCACAAATCTCTCAGCGGAGACCCTGCTCAAACTTCCACGCTCGGATGTTTTCGTCACGGACCAAGTCCGGGTAAAAGCGTGCATGGTCTGCAAAACTAGCCGCGTACTCAGTCACCATCATCCCTCCCTTTTGAAGCTGCAGGAGCTCCTGAATCCGAATGGAGCGCAAGAAGGAGGGGCAAAACTCCTCACGAAACAACAACTGAAAGTCGTCCCACGAAAGTGACGACTCATCAAGAAACTGAGTCAGCAGACTCCATCAACGCCAAGCTACTCCACGAAAAATGTTGGATGCCAAAGACACTCTCTGATCTATCGGCGTCTGCACAAGCCTGAAAAGGCGAACCACTACCCCCAGCCAACCCTCTGCTGCCTGAGGGTCTGGCTCACCACTGAACCTCAGCGGTCTCTGCCACTGGAACTCATGGAGTGCGCGCAACCTGCCCTCATGCTCAGCCTGCTCTGCTGAAACTGTCTACTGCTCAACAGGTGGGGGTGCTGCTACCAGCCCACCCGGAGAAAGGGGCTCGCATGATGGGTCCTGGACTGTGGCCTCATAGCTCACAGGGTCATCGTCACAAACTGAAGATGGTATCCTGGCTGGCTATCCTCGCGGAGACATCCTGAAAATTTTCAAGGAGTGTCACGGTCAGATGAGCATCTATGTATATACCAATAACAACAACAATGGGGAAATGACTCAAGAAGGACAGTCAAAGACTCGATCCTATGTGATGCACAAAAAAATTTCCCTGCATCATGTGTCTCAGCATGCCGAGTCGACAAGCGGGTTATCAAGGTCCTGGTGAATGGATACGTCGGCCGCCGCACCATCACTGGAATCCTGTCCTAAGAGCCGCCCTCGAGACATGTTAACACTGTTGCCCTATATCCCAACCAATTCCTTTTATTTTAGGGATGTCCGAACATCGTCCCAAGGAACGAACCACCTCTGATACCACTTTGTCATGACCCGACCCTACCCGGGCTCAAGCCGCAACTACCCCAAGCCCGACTCCATAGGCCAGGGGCTGGCGACCAGCGCCGAAGGCAAAAAAACTCGGGGAGGCCTTTTCCTAAGCACATGTTCACACACACGCAGCAACCTCAATGCAACAGTGCAGAGTAAAAGTAAAGACAAGAAAAGAAAAGGAAAGGGAAACTACTATATAAATACCACAAAGTGCATCGACCTCTACAAGTACAAAGTACAAACTGAAAAGAATAGGGGCAAAACACGCGCCCAACCAAAAATTTCCACAACCAGGCAACAGGTAAACAAAAGAAACTACTAACTGGTCTCCCACCTGGAACCTAGCCACGAACACCGCACGTTGTCCAAGCTCCCAAGCTCCTACGCTCCACTGAAGTCACGCTCCACCTGTCCGTCGTCTGCAAGGGCACACCAAGTGCGGGCAAAGCCCAAGCAGGGGTGAGTATAAAAATACTTAGTAGGATACCCCGAAGGCTCGAGGGAGCAACAAAAGGAGGTACCGAAGGGTGAGCAGTAGAGCGAACAGAAAAGTAAAGGAGTACAACAAGGAGTGCAGTAAAGAGTCCAGATCAACCCAACAAGAGGAAAGAAGGTAGACTCATCCAGATATAAGGAGCTGGAAATGGTGATTAGATGGACTTCTCGTCGAGTCTTCGCTACCTATAGTAGGAGAGTATACTCTTCCAAACATGAGAAGCTAAACACGGAAAGCACGTGGCATACCCCGCGCGTCTTCACCTCTCCTGGAAGGAGAGTAGCCAAACCCAAGAAGTGGGTGCCGGAAACAAGGTATATACATATGTATTCTCTATCAAGAAGCCCTAACAAACTCATAAGGGGATCTCCATCCCATAGCTCATCCCAAGAAGGAGTAGCCAACAGTCCCAGAAGTAACACCATCGATGCCCAGCATCCCGCACGTCTGCCCCGAACCGCAAGCCAAGGGGCTCAATCACCACACCTCGACACTATCCACTTTGGGAGGCACTGACTCGCCCGAACGGTTTTAGGTCGCGTCACAAGGACGTGTCTAGGTGGGGGAATGTGCTCCCCGTACTTGAGAGTTCTGGGGGAACGTTAACCATAACTCGTCACTGCCCCGTAGTCGAGAGGTCTACTCAAAGTCGACAGGCGACCCCCTGCCTAGCCCCGCTGGAGGATCCCTGGAAGTCAACGGGTTCCCACTACGGGGATACCCGGTAAGTCGATGGGTGCCTCACTGCCCAGTCCCGTAACAGGGTAGTCCACTAGAGGGCGACCCGGCTAAAGTCGGCGACATGACCACTGCCCAGCCCAGCTGGAGGTAACCGGGCATCGGGGACCACTGCCCAGCCCAGCTGGAGGTAAGCCCGGTATCGGGGACCACTGCCCAGCCCAGCTGGAGGTAAACCCGGCATCGGGGACCACTGCCCAGCCCCGCTGGAGGTATGCCCGGCATCGGGGACCACTGCCCAGCCCCGCTGGAGGTAAGCCCGAAATTGCTCTGGCCATCCCTGCTAGATGGTACTGCTCGGTAAACACCACTGTACTGGCCATCCCTGCTGGATGGTAACCTGCTTGCGAGCCCCTCTCGAAACAACCTCAGCTCTGCTGGAACAACCTCAGCCCTGCTGGAACAACCTCAGCCCTCCTGGAAACAACCTCAGCCCTGCTGGAACAACCTCAGCCCTGCTGGAACAACCTCCTGGGTAGAGGATCGGTGCCCTCGTAATGTGTTGGTAACACCGAAACCACAAGCTCTACCAGGGAACACGGAGCAATGGGAGAAACTCCCCAGGCCTCACAAGGTGATCCCGCTCCAATCCGCTGAGTCACTGTCGAAGCGGACTGAGACACCTCATCCCAGAAAGTGGGGAAAACACCCACGCTGTACGAACACCCGTAGTCGCAGACGGTGTCACAGTCCGGTGAAAGGGCACAGTACTGAAACCCCTCACAACTAATGAAGCAGAGGAACCAAACCATCTCTGCTGGCCAAACCATCGAGCACAAGACTAGGGGAAGACCGCTCAACCCTGCTGGTCAGACAAAAGAGCACCAGGCCAGGGGAAACTCCGCCCTGCTGGTCAAACAGACGAGCACAAAGCCAGGGGAACACTCCACCCTGCTGGTCAAACAAACGAGCACAAAGCCAGGGGAAAACTCCACCCTGCTGGTCAGACAAAAGAGCACAGAGGGACCCTCTACGTCACGAGAGGTCAAAGTATGTAAAGCAGATCATGGCACGCATGTGGGGCCCACACGACGTGTGGCCCCAAGTCAACCCCAACTGAGTGCACAACCTCCTCAGGTATAAAAAACCACACGTACCTCCAAGCGCTCCCGTATACTCCCGGAGTATACCTCATTCCAGCCCAAAGGCTATCGTGCTCACGGCACCCAGCGTCAACACGAAGGCGTGACGTAACAACTCCACCTCAAAGGCCCAGGCACGGCCGGCCATAGCTCGTGGACCATTTGGATCACTCTCCCAAGAGTGCGCGATCACGCGCCAAGGGTCCGCTACAACAAGGTAGGGCGAACCACCACTAGAGTAGCTTTCGTGCTCCACATTTAATAATATCGCACAAGAGGCTCTGCACAACCAAACGGATTTCACCATTGTAATCCTCGTGAAAAAACACGCGAGATCGACTACTTACTCGCCTCAAACGGATATCCGACGAAAAAGTCACCAACACCGCCTCACGCCCGAACGACGTCCAGTGATCCCGAGCCTCGGCCTCGAAAACAGTCGGGCTCATTGCACCATTGCGATCCCCTCGGGAAAACACGTCAAAATCACTACTCACTTGAGTGCAAAAGATATCCGGAGAAAAAGGTGCATCCCGGCGCACCGCACGCGAGCGGTGCCACGTGGGACCCGCATCCCGGTCCTGAAACTCAACGAACAGATCACACCGTTGTGATCCTATCGAAAAAGTACACAAAATGGACTATTCACTTGTCCAAAACGGTCGCCCGGTGATAAAGCTAGAAATCACCGTCAACTCCCGAAACGGCCCTCGTGGGGCCCGCACCATCGTGAGGAATTACAGCGGGTAGACTGCGCCAACGCGTTGCCCTCGGAAAAATACCCAACATCGACTGCTCGCACGCCCCGAACGGACGTCCGAGGAAAAAGTCGCTACTAGATGCACGCAGCTCAAAAGACGGGCCGCGGGGCCCACGCCTCAACTCCATCCTCAGCGCCTGAAACCACCCTGGAAACGTCCGCCTCGATGCCAGGGTCCCAACGTCACTGACGACGCTCAAAACGGACGTCGGAGGCGTCCGCGCCGTCCAAAACAAGAATCTCGGGGATTACGCTCACCCACTTAAGGACACGTCGCGCCTCCGTGACCCCCGTTTCGGGAATTAAAAATTCCTGAAACCATCTCAAAAAGGCTGTCTCGTAAATATGGTCCCACCGCCGCAGACGGCACTCAAAACGGACACCCGTAGCAGAAAGTACGGGTGTCCGAACACCGAGGGGGCATAACCCCTGGGGCTGGACTGGCCTGGGCCGCCCCGCGGGTTAGCCACACGGGCCGGCCGTGGACACCCAGAACCTGCGCAGACAGGCCACGAGGGCCTGTCGCGGCCGCCGCTAGAAGACCCGCGCGGTGTGGGTCTTCGTCGCCGCACGGGGGTCGCGCGACACGACCCCTGGGTCGTCGCTCCCTGGCGACCTGCCGGCTCTCCGCCTGGCGCCGGCCTCCTCTGGATGCCGCGCCCCGGCCTCCTCTGGATGACGCGCCCCGGCCTCGTTCAGGCGCTCCACCGGACACCCGCGGCCGCCCGCGGACACCCCGTCAGACACCCGCCGGCGCCCCACTGTCGCGCCGTCCGCCATCGCCGGACCACCAGGAAAACCCGCAACCTTCGACGATCGACCCCGGCCTCCTCAGAGGTCGGATTTTGATTCCGTAAAATGTGTTGGAGAGATAAAAATGTATACTACGCATTTATGGGTTTTGATCGAAATTTTGACAAGGAATCGACAGTGAAAAACAATCTCAAAGTAGGTACGGGAATAGAAAATGCAACACAACATCCTACCTCGTGGGGCTTCGCCCGAAGCTTCGCGACGATCCGTCGGCCACCACGCCTCGCCAGAGCTGTCTCGCCGAAGCATCTCGCTGGAGGTGGAGGAGGATAGGGAGAGGAGGGGCTGCCAGGAGGAAGGGGAAGGAGAAGAGGGAGGTGGGTGTGTTAAGCGTTTAAATAGAAAACGCTTAACCACCCGCACGTCGGCCCGAACCCGAACTCCCGACGGGGTCGAGGTTAAGCCTCCCCTTGGGTGAACACCACCTCCTGAGAACAACGGAGGTCTCAAAATTTTAATCCGGGACCCCGTTCAAAAGTTATAAAATTTAACGTCCGAAGCCGCTAAATTACGAAAACGCCCCTGGGGCCATTTTTCACAAACGACCCGCGCCCACGAAACTTATACCCCTCCCAGGGTAAACGGCACATTCTAAACACAACGGTGCCCTCGGTTTCCCAATCCGAGCAACCATTTAAGAGATACCAGCATTTCGACATTAAATGAATTAATTAATTAATTAATTAATCCGTTTAGCGTTCCGGGAGCGGGCGAGGGGTCCAAACATCCCGCGCCGACAAGTTCTATGTCGCTCCTAGGGTAAACACCCCATTCCGGACCCATCCGTATGCTCGGATCCCTGATCCGGATCACCGTTTAGGAGTTATCTCACTTATTCAGCGTTTCCAGTGTGAACGCACTGAAAATTTAATTCCGGCCACTCCGGGGCTCGGAATCGCACACCGTCTGAAGGAACTGCTCTGGAATATTATCAAGAATATTCCAAAGTCTTTCTCAGCAAAAACCGGGTTCTTATAGTGAGGATTTAGACCCATTATTATCTTATCTATGAAATATATCACATTGTAACTATTATAATTCGAAAATAATTTTATAATAAAATAATATTTCAAGACTTTCCTAATTTTCCCCTCCTCCCTCTAATAAAAGGACACCACATCTACCCAATTACTCACACCCCTAAATCCCATGGTCTCATCCAACATCATCTAAAATTATCTCCCATCATCCATACATTCCTTTTATAATCCTTAAAATTGGAATAAGTATCTTTAGAAAATCCTTTTGGCTCAATTCAAAAGAAGTTACCCGATGTAGAGGTAATATCTTCTCTCAATTTCCTTTATTTAATTTTGGTTCATCACTAAATATTCTATTATTATTATATGATTAAATAAAAAAACCAGTATCATAAATATTCTAGGATTTTGTTATGATAACAATTCAAACTACACTTACACACACATCTATCTAACGGATACGAACATTCTATTTATGTGTACGATGAACTACTACCTTAGGAAATGATGATTGTTCCATTTTCTCCTACCACCTCTCACAGCGGCCATTATGATGGAACTATATATATATATATGTAATATATTTTATTTATATTTTCTCTACGATTCTATAATTTTTATTTACAACATACCATTATGCTTTCCATAATGTGTGAATACGATAGTTTTATTTGAGGAACTGTGGACTATCGCTCCATCAAAGTGATATGATCATTCATGCCATAAATGGAAAAAATAAAGTATTTAATTAACAAACTTATGATACATATATAACATATATATTATACTTTAATTATAATATACCAATGTATCATTTATTTTTCATTCCTTAAATATGACAAAGAAATGAAATTCGCTTTCATGTGTATATACGGCCTACCGTCTTCATTAACTATGTATCTTATTTCTTATATAAAAATGTTATGTACTATTAGAAATACATATATACTTGATATATATTATATTTATATAATGAATGATATTTTATATATAATGGACATATGACCACATGGATAAATGGCATCAAAACAAGTAAATTTTTTACTCCAGTACAGAACATTGACAAAATGTCTGATATGAACTCAAATAATTACATAATTTCTATAACATGCTAACAAGTGATATAAAATGAATAATAAAATTTAAAAATGTTCTAAATCAAGTTTAAATAATCATAAGTTTATTATTAAATAAATTACGGAACTAATAAGAAAAGTTGGACTCGAGGTAAGGGAATTTCACAATTCAATTTCCACTCATTGGGTTTTTACGCAAACATTGTTTATTATATTATTCCAATATTAGGTGTTGAATGAATGTATATTTATATAATATTTAATTTACACTTCCCATTGTGTGAATATACTGTTTTTACACAAAATAACTTCATTGATAAATTTTTACATCATTTATACAATCTTTGTAAGGGACCTTCTTAACCCAATTTCCATTCATTGTGCTAATATTCTACTTCTTGATTATTTTGTACTATGATTATATGGGAAATAAATTTTGATATCCTATCATTAATGTATACTTTATTTATGTGTATTTATAGTTAATAAACACAATCGATCTATTTTATTAACTAAATGATCTTTATAATTGAAATCATAACTAAATCTTCATTTATAGAGCTAAATATCTATACCATTGGTTTATGTTTTTTCCAACAATATGTGTGAATGAACTCTACTATTTCTACACATAAAATCCACTTATATTGTATGTATTCATATTTTCACATATCATTATGTTAGTAATTTATCCTTAATCTAATTATATGATCTTTTTAAGGGACTACGTCCCAATCTCCTTTCATAGAGGCATATCTTGATATTGTGCATTTTTAATATCTTATAATGTGTATGTACAACCATTTTGAAATTTTATATCATTAATTTATATACTCTCTTTATATTTAATATTTCTTTTGATGTTATTCTTTAATTATTTTCTTTCAAGTGTTTCTCAAGTGTTACAAGACACTTTAACTAAAACATTGTTTTAAATGTTTTAATGATTTATTCTTCTAATTATTTCTCATTAATGCCCTTTTTTTAAATGGATTTAATGATTTATTTATATGGAAATATACGTTTTAATATTTTAATTAGAGAATTTATTTTAAATCATTTAAAGTGGTATGGGATAGTTTGATTTCCAAATCTCTTTATTAAATTATTTAATTTTTTTTCAAAATGGATTGAATATTTAAATATCTTGAATTGATTTATTGTGATTTAAAAGTGAAATGATGATAATTTAAATCTTTTATGTTTTATAATTATGTAATGGTACTTGGAAATTTGATGGGTGGTTACATGATAATAAGAATATGGGTGTTTCCTTGACAAACCAACGATGAGTGAGCCTGTGATAACTCTCCAGTGCATTTGGTAATGTGACGGAGGTAAACTACAAAGTTTCTCCTAAGAGATTTAGGGAATATACTGTGATGGGTATTCAAAATGTAACCAAGATCTGTACTCCCTATGTATATGTGAAAGCTACTGTGTAAGTATGATATGGATGCCATAATTAACCTTTATGTTTTATGATTTAAATTCTATTTTTTTTTGAATTATAGGATACTTTGTGCAAGCTAAGTAGTTTTTGTTTTATGGGAGAAAAGTATGATTTTGTAAAAATGTATTCATGGGTTTCAAATATTCATAGAATATTGGTTTTATTACTTATTTTATATTCCATACTACGCTTTTTATGATCATCCCATGTTTTGAAATTGTTTTCAAAGGGTATAAGGAATGATAATTGAAAGTATAAATTTAAGAATATTTGTATCAAGAAATAAAAATTTCTTTATTTAAAGAGTTTTATTATTGTGAAAAAATTGGATAGAGTATAGGTGTTTAATTTTTAATTTTCGAAATGTAATGTAATATTGGTGGACTAATTCTCTAAATCTCTAAACCTAAAATGATGCTCAATCTTAATTCTTAATATAACTCAAGATTGTGTAAGGTTTATGATGTGGCCTTATAGTTTGTATAAGAGGATGGTTTAGAAAAATTTGGAGATTATGATGTTTTCTTAAGGGTTAGGGATGTCATCATGGGTTTATAATTTTAAGGTAGATCATAAGTTCAATGACATAGAAAACTCTTTTTAGGCTTTATGATCTGAAATATTATGGAGACTAATGGTATTTTTGGATAAATTCACCTTTTAAGAAATTATAGGTTATTAGTTTATTGGATGAAAAATTCAAGGTATTAGATATCCTTCAAGGTAAAAATATGTTATAGATATTTTGAGGATTTTATCTCATTTTTTAAATTTTATTAAATTATATTTTTTGAAAAATGACAAGATGTAGACTGTGTGACAACCCCTCACGTCAGATAAAGCTGAGGGAATAAAACCAACAACCAAAGTGTGATTGGGGTTTATTTCTTACCACTACCCAACACGAAGTCCCTAGTTAGTATGAATTAATAATTTTAGTTAAATAATTTTACGTATTAATAATAAGTTGATTTTGGGAACTTCTGTCTTATCAAATATATACCCTTAGTATTGGAAAATTATTTGGGGATTAAGTGATAAATGTAATTTTTTGAATACATTAACTCTTTTGAGAAACTATTTGACTACGGAAAATAGAATACTATGGTATTTTACATTAGTAGTAATGATTGAATTTTATTTTTGAAGAATCTATGTTTATATGGTAGATATTTAGATATTTAGGTTATTTATGAAAAAGAATAACCTATGAAGGATAATATGTTATTGGGTTAATTACTTTTAAGTATGAGACTTTAAGAGTAGTCGATGTTATTTAGTGATAAATGTCAATATTTCTCATGAAAGACTATGTAATCAAATCCTTCTGAATTTTGGGTATCAATCATAAATTATATTATTTTGAATAATTTTAATGAATTTGTTTTTATTGAATTTTCTCTGTTTAACTTTGGATATTATTTGTTATATTATGTGTAGTATTTATTTTTATAATGAATTATTCTTTTTATTGATTATCTCATCTTGTACTAACCATTTTGTTATTATTTAATGTCTTAAGATAAGGTAAATATATTGTTTGTCTTTTTTTGGATTATATGATTCTATATATGTTGATTCGAGCACTTTAGGTGTTACCAAGTCATTTTCAATACTCATCATTTGGATAAAAGATGAGTTTGTGGTAGTTATTTGTAAAGGATCAAACTCTACTTCACAAGTATGTATGTTTTATTATGTTCTTAGTCAAGCTCATAAATAAATTTCTCAGCATTATGAAAAGGTCCTTAAAATGAAAACATTGTCCATTTACTTTTCCTACTAGTAAATCAAGGATTGTTTTACCCATCCCGAGTTTGGGGTTTTTAGATTATTAACTTTCTCTTGATCATGATTTTTACCACTCTCCATCAGAACAAGATGGTTAGTTTTTATTCCATAAAACATTTTCCTAAATGGAATCCTATTTTTTGTTATCTTGGGTGAACATTGTACTTATCTTTATTTCATTTAATGTTATGGTTTTATTGACTATTTTTACATTGTGGGATTTTCAAGGTTGTTTTTGTTCCCAATATTAAAATTGGGAGGGGGCAATTTCCTAAAGGGGGAAATGACGTAATGACCTAGGGTTGATTGAATAATGTATTTTCATATCTATTAATAATTATGAATATGATATTAATTTTATATTAAATAGGGAACTTTGTTGGATCGAGTACCTGACACAAAATAGTGGCTTTCTCCAAAATATTACGTTGCACACAACATTGAGTTATACTGAAAAATAATCAAATAATATTATTAGTATTTTAAATGGTAGATAATTCCAAGTAATTGTATTAGAAAAAATGTATTTAACTAACTACAATATTATTATACATATTTCTTAATTTTTTTTACATTTATCCAATAAATATTATAGACTTAAAATTTTAATGAATACAATTTTAAGCATAAAATGCTCTAATATTTTTTAAAGGTAGTTTTACACCTTTTGAACGTAAAACATTTTTAAATCTAGTTTTTGTAACTTTTATATGTTCTATTTGACAAAATAAAATTCTTCTATATAATCGGGACATCAAATTTTACTTTCGATAGATATTTGGTAATTTCCTGATAAAGTTTATTTTTTCATGAATACTAAAAAATACTATATTTCAAGTCAAAACTATCTTTTCATATAATTTATTTCTGTAGTTATATTTTCATTTTAATTAGTTATAATTTTTATTGGGATAAATTTTTAATCATTTAATCATATATTAGTCATTAGAAGTTATTTCATTATTAAATTGTACATAAAGACATGAAAATATTTTGATAGTTGTTACTTTATAAAAACCCACTTTCTGGTTTTGACTACAAGAATTAAATTTAAATTAATTACAGAAAATTCTATGTTTTTTATTTTAAAAAATGTATTCCATATTTAGATGAAAAAGGTCCAAATTGTGTAAATAGGTACCTTTTTGACATTATAAATAATCACTTCATAATTTCTTTATTTATCATTGGTAAAGGGTAAATCATTTAAATATGGGTAAAAAATATTATAATAATATAAAACTACCCTAATACTTGTCTGATTCATATTAGATGAGATATGACCAACTATAGGCATCCTTGGGTTTATTTTAGGACCCCTTGGAGCCACTTGGGAGTGATAATGACCTTTTAAAAGATTTATTTTAATTAAATGTTAAATATGACATAAACATGGATCTCATAACTAAAAAAAATTTAATTTAGTATATATGAATTATATATTCAACTGTAAATATTTATTACAAATATAAAACTATTTCTTAAATCATGATATTTTACATTTAATTTTTATACATTGAATAAATAAATTTATTTATGACATAATTATGATGAAATGATTACCTTGTTTATAAAAGATTAAAATAAATGATATTTTAAATATTAAAATAAATATAATTTGACCATTTATATTCCATCAATTAAATTTATGGATGATATTGAAATATTATGTTTTATTTAATCCCTTTTTTTAATCAATCAATTTATGATGACTTTAACAAATATCAATTACTAAATAGTGTTAAAATCGGCATAAATGAGTTTTTAATATAAATACAATTTTATTAAATGATATTATATTCCTAAAAATCTAATATTCATCCAAATAAGTTATCTAATGTTAAAAATGTCATTAATGTTCAACTTTTGGTTCTCTTGACATTTTATAGTAACTATTGAAACCATATATTATGAAAATATAAGAAGGCTTGGTAACAGTGGGGTTAAAGATAAAAGATAATGTAAATTTGGTGAACTAAACTTTTCTAAAACATATTTTTTGAGAGGATTTGGACCCATTATAATATTATAAAAGAAATATATATCATTGGAACTATCAAAAATCTAAAATCATTTTAAAATAAAATAATATTTCAAAACATTTCTAATGTTCCCATTCTCTCTCTTATTAAAGGCCACCACCTCTACCTAATTAATCACACATCTAAAACCCCTGGGATCATCCAAATTTAGATAAAATAATCTCTAAACATCCCCCCTTTCTACATGAATCTTTAACTTGGGATTAAGAAAATTCAATAAATCTTTTTGGCTCAAATCAAAATAAGATACGTGATTTATAGGTAACATATCCCCTCAATTTTCTTGGGTTTATTTTAATTCTTCATTCCTTATGCTATTATTATTATATGACTACATAACAATACAATTATCCTCATTATACTCGGATTTATATATGATAATTATTCAAACAAAACATTACACACCTCCATCTAATGAATAAAAACATGTTGTTTCGATGTATGGCGAACTACTGCCTCACGAAAAGATGATTGTTCAATTTTCTCCTACAACATCGCATCATGGCCATTATGATGGAACTGCATTTATATATTAAATATATTATATTTATATTGTCTTTATTCTTCTTTAATTTTTATTTACAACGTAACATTAAGATTTTCATAATTTTTCAGTACGATAATTTCTATTGAGGAGGTGTGGAATACCGCCCCCAAGTGATATGTCTCATTGATGCCATACATGGAATGTATGAAAGATGGAGTTAATGTGCTTATGTAACATATATATATAATATATTATACTTTAATTATAATATTTCTATTTATTATTTAGTTTTCATTCCTTTAATATGATAATGAAATGAAAGTATCATTCATGTATACATACGACATACCGTCTCCATTAATTGTGCATTTCATTTCATATCTCCAAATGTCATGGACTATTATAAATACATATATACAAGATATATATGATTTATAAATAATTAATAATATTCTAGATATAATTTACTTATCACCACATGGATAATTTTCATCAAAACAAGTTCATTTTTTGACTCAAGTACCGATCATCGACAAGACATCCAATATGAACTCAAATAATTAAAAATTACAATAACATTGAAATAAGTGTTATAAAATTAATAATAAACTCTAAAAAGGTTCTAAATAATGTATATATTAACCTATGGTTATTATTCACGAAATTAATGAACTAAAGAGACAATTTGGACTTGTGGTAAGGGAATTTTTAAACTCAACTTACACCAATTTGGTTTTACGCATACATCATAGATTATATTATGCCTAGATTATGTTTTCAATATCTATTTATTTATTTATGTTTTAATATCAACTTACCATTGTGTGGATATAAGGTTTCTACATATAATCAGCCCCATTGATAAATTCTTAAGTCATTTTTTTGAACTTTGTAAGGGAACTTCTTGACCCAATTTACATTCTTTAGGTTAATCTTCTACATCTAAATTATGTCATGCTATGATTGTGGGAGAAATAACTTTTGATATCCTTTCACGAACCAAATCTGGTCACCACCAATACCGGCACCAAAAACAGCCTATGAAAAGACACAAGGGGAATTCCCTATCTCCACGGGCTGGCACAAGTGCACTAGTATCATTAATTTAGTTTTGGGAAGGATTTACCTGAGTAAGAAGGCATAAAATATTAAAAACAATCCATAATATAAATATGAAATTTTCAAGCCAAATAATTCTTAAGAAAATACCAGAATGGAATACATTTGTTTAAAGACCATAAAACTATTCCAAATACAAATAAAGATAATATAAAGATATTCCCAAGGACTCCACACGACAAGGATTGATCACCCACAAGCTGTCTCCACAACTCCGCACCAGGGATGATAACTAACACCCTGAACCGCCACAACCCAAAGCATTTCCATTACTTGAGTCAAACATAACCAAGTCTAATTACACCAAATGGGTGTAACTAGGGTTTGATACAAATCCCAATAGGATTCCACCCAACTATTCCACAGATAATACAATACAATGTGAAAAGGCAATTATTTTTAATACGCAAAGAAAGGTAGTGATAAAATCCACGAAATGCAACATTCAATTGAAAACAGTCTTCAAGGTAAAAATTTCAGAATGTTAACACATTTAAATAAACATGTTAAATATTGTAATGTACTACCAAAAACACCAAAATACAAGGGAAAATACCACATCAAAAATGGGCAACAAAATTGGGAACACCCCTAGGCACTAGATAGTCTCATGCCCCATTTACCTCATACCTCGGTGTGAAGTAACCATAGTAAATCCATTCTCATGCATAATCCACTAGTGTGGAACATACCAATAACCTTGTAATCCCGAATCATCCTCAACATAGTCTAGATAGAGTTTTTGTTATCTAAATTCTATATGAATCAAGGAAAAAATCCATCTGGTCCACTAGCCGTACTAGTACACATCCGCCCCACCTATGTACCTGGTTTTCCCCCTTTGTGCTCAAACAATTTCAGCAAGAAACACCTATCAATTTTCATTTAAAACACCACTATTGGTCACATTCACATAATACAGTATCTAAACACATTTTATACCATTTAAAACACACACAAAAACACTTGGAGTTTGAATAAAACAACTTCTCTAAATCATTCCATGTTTTGCACCCAAAACCCTTTGAAACCCCAAATTGAACACCATGTTCATTATCACATTAACCATAATAGAATTCAAGAAAAATTAAAATTTCTTTAAAACCATTACATGAGTAATAAAACAACCCCCAATAAGCATCACATAGAATATCCATGTAAATCACCTGATTCAACACAAAATGGGTACTCAAAAACCATTTTTTGTACCGAACGTCACCCAAAATGGATTTCACAGAAACAACCAAAGGATAATAACATTGAAAAAATTATGTTCATCCCTAACACAGTTCATTGAAATCGACTAAATAATTATAGGGTAGCCCTTAATGAACCAAAAAAAATTATATGAAAAAACCCCGAATTTTCACATGAAATTAGCATTAGAAATAAATTTTCTTTATAAATTGCACTAAAACCAATCTTTCAAAAAGCATTAAAATTAACTATATATGAAAATACCATAAAAACATCAGATAGATCACAAATATTTCATACCAAAAGGAATCACCTACAAATGTAATGAAAACTCTTGAATCACCGTGGGAAAATAAATTCGCACCACCACCACACCAAAAGGGGCTTAGAAAAAACCTATAACCACAATAATTGACCATTTAAATCCAAGGTTAAACCCTAGGTTAAAACCCTACCCCATTGGTCACTTGGTACTTCATGGAAAAGAGAATAATCCCTAATCAAATAGAATCAAAACCCTAATAAATTTGAAAGAGGAATGAAATGGACTAACAAACTTGTAGGATCTTGAAGAAATATCCCCAAAAGACTAGTATATGAAATTTAAAATCTCAAAAATTCAGGGGTAGTTAAAAAAATGAGGAGGTCATATATGAACTCGAATGGCGGAAAAAGAGTAATAATTGAGAGAGTTAAGACAGAATTAATTTACCTCTTCAATTCATGTCAATATGAGAAACTCTATAATGTTCTACACAAAGAAGCAAAGAATAAGAGCTTCATTGAAGGGAAAACATGGCTGGGAGCGTGTCTGGGTTCACTAGGCTTGGTTGAGGCTTGGAATCAACAAAAAATCCTTAAACTTTAATATGTTATTAAGGAAACAAAATTTATTTTTAAATTTGGAAATGGGCTCATGGGAAGGCCCAATACCTTAAATAAAAACCAAAATACACCTTGGTTATGGATTTCTAAAGGATCCAAATTGACATGGTGGTTTTAATAAGTCGGGGGAGGCTCTGTAAGAATTTTAAAGGATGAAAATTGTTGAGAAACGATTGAGTTATAAAATAAAGAAAAATTTATTTGTAAAACTGGAATTGGGCTCACGGTTTGGACCAATTCACAAAAACTCACCCATTCCTCCATAAAAGCTTGGGAATCCCCCAAAACAAATAATGAATAGAAAATAAATGAAAAATACCTTTAAAATATGTCATGTATGTGACAATTCCCCCCATCATGAAAACTTTCCATCCCAGAAAGTCAATCTGAAGCTAGATTAAAAAACATGAACGAATACCCTTCCTCAACCCATGACTTCGCTCCCATGTATCTTGTGTATCATTACCATATTAGAAACAAACCCAGAACATCAAAATAGGCCTCCCAAAAAGCAACATCTCTTGGGAGTCCACTATTTTCACTGGCCACTCAAAAACTGACAAGTCAGGTTTTATCTCTAGTTCTTCCCAACCCAGTACATAAGATAGATCCAGGTTGTATTTTTTCAACTGGAAGACATGGAAGACGTCATGGATGGATGTCAACTGAAAAGGTAAGGCCATCCTGTATGACACCTTTCCAGTATGCTCGTTTATCTCAAAAGGGCTAACATATCATGATATCATCTTTCCTTGATTCCCCAATGGAAGATGGCCCAAACGAGGGGCCACTTTCATGAATACCATGTCACCCACCAAAAACTCTAGGTCTCAACCCCTCTATCCAGCATATGATTCATTATGACTTTGATCTTTCAAAAAGTGTTGCCTAATCAGTTTGAACTTCTCAGAAGTCTCCTGCACAAGGCTCAACCCCAAAAATGAAGTCTCACCTACCTCAGCCCAACACAGGGGGGCCGACATGGATGACCATAGAGTGACTCAAAAAGAGCCATTCGAATCGAGGATTGGTGACTATTATTATAAGAAAACTCATCCAGCCCCAAATGTCTAGCCCAGGAACCTCCAATGTTCATGATACATGCACAGAGCATGTCATCCAAAATCTGAGTTTCTCGCTCTGTCTAACCATCCTTTTGAGGATGGAATGGCGTGCTCATCTTAATTTGGGACCCCATAGCCTTCTGAAGGCATTCTGAGAGCCAAAAAGTGATATAGGGGACTCTATCTGAGATAACTGCTGATGGAACTCCATAGAGCTTCACCACCTCATGAAGATATAAACGGCCCAACTCATCTACTTTAGTTGTATCTCTAATCGGAATGGAGTGGGCTGATTTGGTAAGAAAATCAATCACCGACCAAATGTAATTCTTACCCCAAAGTGTATGAGGTAATCAAACAATGATGTCCATGGTGACCTCATCCAACTTCCAGGTAGGAATGGGTAATGGCTAGAGCATACCTGAGGGCCTTTGATGCTCTGCATTCACTAGCTGGCATGTGTACCATATCGATACAAAGTATGCTAGGTCTCGTCTCAATCTAGGCCACCAAAACTACAGATGTACATCATAATAAATCTTGGGGAACTCAGATGGACAGCCCACTAAGACTGGTGGCTATCCTCCATCACCACCTTCTGTAGAGATAATGGCATTACTGAATGGCCCTTGTAGCACAAGATTCCCTCGAGAGAGGATGACCAATCAAGGGATGTCTCCCCACCATGAAGAAACTTCATCAACCATTGATAATGCTCATCACTAGGCTTCTCATGCTAAATCAACTCCCACAGAGAAGGAGTCGACTGGACGATCGCCAAGAATTCCCCTCCACTGTTTTCCCTGGTCTCCATAGGCATCTGAGAAGAGAGCCCCATCAAAGTCCACTCATCAATAGAATTTCTCAAATAATGCACTGGAACTCTTCTGGTTAAGGCATCGACCACCATGTTACCCTTTCCTGGGGTATAGACAATGTCAAATTCGAACCCCTATAAGTACTCGATCCAAAGACACTACCTCAAGTCAATGTCCTTCTACGAGAAGATATAGGACAAGATTTTGTGATCCGAGTAGACCGAAAACTTCTCCCTAAAGAGGTAGTGACACAAATGTTTCAAATCATACATCACCGCTGCCAACTCCAAGTCATGGGTAGTGTAGTTCTTTTCATGTGCTTAGAGATAGTGAGAGTTATATTCCCCCACATGATCATCTTACATAAGAACACATCCAAGAACCATACCTGAAGCATCACAATAGACAACATATCCTTTTCCAGCCTCTGAAAAAATCAGCATGGGGGGGGGGGGGTAGTCAACCACCTCTTCAGCTCCCAGAACAATTCATGACATTGTCGGACCCATAAAAACTTCACCCCTTTCCGGGTGAGGGTAGTTGTCGGAGAAGAATACCAAGTGAAATCCCGAACGAATCGCCTGTAATAACCAGCCAGGGCAAGTAAACTCTTAATCTTGAACACATTCTTCTGCTGCTCCCATGAAAAAAACTGCACTAATCTTATCGGGGTCCACTAAAACCCCCTTCTTAGAGACCACATGCCCCAAAAATATCACTCCCTTGATCAAGAAAGTACGCTTTGAAAACATTGAATAGTGGTGGTGATCCTGTAATGTGCCCAAGATGATCCTTAAGTGATGTTTGTGTTCCTCTTAAAAGCTAGAGTATACTACAATGTCATCCACGAACACCACAATAAAGGAATCAAGATAATTATGGAACACCCTATTCATGATTTCTGTAATGACCGATGGAGCATTGGTCAATCCGAAGGGCATGACCAAATACTCAATGTGGTTGTACCTACTTCAGAAGTCTGTCTTTGGGATATCTGACTCCTTCACCCTAAGTTGACGACAGCCCGAATGCAAGTCTATTTTTGAGAACCACTTTTCCCCCTTAAAATTATCGAACAAATAATATATTTTTGGAAAAGGGTATTTCCTCTTAATTGTTACCTTATTCAGATTTTGGTAGTCAATTCACAACTAGAGGGATCCGTCCACCTTTTTCACGAACAACAAAAGAGCGGCACAAGGAGAGAAACTCAGGAGAAAGAATCCTTAGGATTCTAAGTCATCCAGCTATATATTTTATTCCCTCATCTTGGTGGGGGCCATGCGATAAGAGGGAAGAGATATCGGTTGTGCTTCTAGCGCCAGATCAATCGAAAAATCAACATCCCGCTTCAAGGGAAAACCTGATAAATCATCTGGGAATACCTCCAGAAACTCATTCACAACATGAGGTAGTGAACATCCTAGGGAAATACCATCATCTTCTAGCATGAGCGATGATAATTGGCTTGTAAGACTTCCCAACTCTGGTAGTGGAAGTCTTGCGCGACCCGTCCGAGGATCTCATTCTCCCCGAAAAACCTAGCGACTCCCATCAGGTGCGGTGAAACTCACCCACCACCTATAGCAATAAATGTGTGCCAGGAAGAGTAATATCCAATCCATGCCAAGTGTTATGTCAAATAATTCCATATCTAGAACAAGGAGGTCCCACTCCATCTTAACCCCTTACACAGAAAGCCCAAATGAGAGGCATCTAAGGCCCTGATCCTTCTTTCCAAGAGGTGTCACCAACTCCATCGTAAAAAACATCAACTCAGTTGGTAAATTCAGAATTTCCAAAAAATGGGAAGAAATAAATGAAACATAGGCACCGGTATCAAAAAGAGAAGTAGCTATAGAAGATGCGATTTTAACGGTGCTTTCAACTATCGACGGTCCCACCTCTGATCATACGGGTGCTTAATCACCTACATGGAGATGTCCAGTCTCTTCCTGAGGACGATCACTCTTCTGTAACTATTAATTGAACTGGATCTTCCTTGAATATGATCTATCCCTATAACCACGTCTTCCAAATCAATATCCCCCTGTCCTTGATGGCTCAGACTGTGCTGGAAGTCCTTATAAAGCCACTGACCCTGCCTTACGCGGGAGTGGATGTGCCACACCGCAGAAGCGTTGAAAATGACCCATACCTTTACAATGGTAACAAGGATTTGGAGGATGCATAAATTCCTGTTGGATATTCCTGGGCTTCCTATATTGGTGGCACACGACCGGTCATGCATCAGAAGCTGTAGATGAAAACTGCCTGGAAGAGAGGCATGAACTGCCACCTTCTTTCTTCACATGATCCTCCTGCTTCCTTTTCTTATCTAATGAGCTTCCACTTACCACTGTTGATACTTAACCAGAGAAACCAGCACTACCTTTCCTATCGATCTCCACCATGCATTATCTATCAACAACCTCAACATAGGTCCTCAGTTTAAACAAGAACACCTCGGAGTATATCTCTGGTCGCAAACATTTCACAAACCTCTAGGCCTTCACCTGCTCGTTGGAGAAACATTCTAGAGAATACCAAACCAAATCAATGAAACGATTGGCATAATCCATCATAGATATATTCCCCTGAACTTGGTCCATGAGATTTCTGGATATAACATAAGCCAAGACCTCAGGGTAGTATTGTACATTGAAGATAGCCATGAAATCTTCCGAGTGCATCTGCTCATTATTCCCTATCTGAAGCACTGACTCCCACCTCTTACAGCTAGGAACCTACAATATAAAAAAGGCACACTTCACCCTATACTCCCCAGGTGTTTCCAGGAACTCACACATACTCTTTATCTTCTTGATCCATTCTTCGGCTTCCTGGGGTTCTGATCTGTCTCAGAAGGTAGGAGGCTTGTTTTTTAGAAACTCCTGATATTTATCTTTTCTAGGACCCATCTCTTCTTCCCAAGAAAAAATTTGAGAAGGATTTGGTCCCTGACCTAGAGCTTGGATAGCCCAGTCCACCACCTCAACTAGACTCTGATCAATCGGTGTGGGAGAACTCTCTCTGGCTTCCTCATGTGTGTGTGTGTGGGAGCTTTCTGGTGAGGCATGTTGCTACAAAATGCAACAGTCACAAAAAAATAATAAATACCCAAATTCTACAAATTTTAATCAAATAAATCAAATATAAATAATCTCAACACATTCCAGTAATAAAAGAAACAAAGACCCCATATTAGCCTGATGTCCACGTGCAGTCTGCAGCCCACACGTCTCACCTGGAAGTGAAGTCAATCCGTAAAATCCAATATCCCATAGTGACTCAAGGTATTATATGAGACATGTGTTCCAGGAACCCTACTCACAACTAAAACCGTAATCTTCAATATTCCAAACTCCAGTCTATCCCGACTCATCACAAAATAGCAATATAACCCAAAAACATTAACCTCCTCTGATACTGTTTTGTCACAAACTAAATCTATTCTCCACCAATACAGGAACCAAACCCGGCATGTGACAAGACCCAAAGGGCATTCCCTATCCCCATGGGCTGGCACAAGTTCCTAGGTATAATTAATTTAGTTTTGGGAATGATTTACCCGAGTATGAAAGCATAAAACAATAAAAAATCCATAATATAAATATGAAATTTGCAAGCCAAACAAGTCTGAAGAAAAAAATAGATTGGATTTAATTGGTTTAAAGACAATAAAAGTGTAAGAAATAAAAATAAATTTAGTATAAAGATATCCCCAATGACTCTCATGACAAGGGGACATCACCCACAAGACGTCTCCACAACTCCACACCAAGGATGAGAACTAACACCATGAACCGCCACCACCCAAAGCCTTTCCTTTACCCGATTCAAACATAACCAAGTTTTACTACACACAAGGGGTGTAAGTAGGGTGTGATCCTAATCCCAATAGGATACCACCCAATTATTCGAAAGAGAATGCAATACAATGTGAAAAAGGATGTAGTTTTAATACGCAATGAAATGCAGTGATAAAATCCAGGAAATGCAACGTTCAATTGAAAATAGTTATCAAGCTAAAATTTTCAGAATGTTCACACATTAAAATAGAAATTTTTTCTAATATAATGTACTTCCAAAAACACCCCAATACAACGGAAAATACCACAAACTCAATGAGAAACAAAATAGGGAACACCCCTAGGCACTATATAGTCTTGGACCTCATGTACCTAATACCTCGGTGTAAAGTAACCATAGTAAATCTATTATCATGAATGAGACACTAGTCGGGAACATATCCAAAACCAAGTGGTCCCCAAAAATCATCTACATAGTTTAGTTAGAGTTTTCATTATCAAAATTCTATGTGAAATAGGGAAAAAACAGATCAGTTCCACTAGCCGTACTAGTACACATCCGCCCCTTCTAGGTACTCGGGCTCCCCCCTTTGTGTTGAAACAATTTCATCCTGAAATGCATATAAAATTTCACGTAAAACACCAGTACTGGTCACATGCGCCCAATAAAGTAGATACACACATTTTATATAATTTAAAACACACAAAAAAACACTTGGAGTTTCAATAAAACATCTTTCTCAAATCTTTCCTATTTTGCACCCAAAACTCTTTGAAAACCCCACTTGAAAACCATGTGCATACTCACATTAAGAAAAATAGAATTCAAAACACCGTAAAAATTTCTTTATACCCATTAAATGATTTATAAAACAACCCCCAATATGCTTCACATAGAATATCCATGCAAAGTAGATAATTCAACACCAAATGGTTACTCACAAACCATTTTCGTAACGAACGTCACCAAAAACAAATTATGCAGCAACAACCAAAGGATAAGAACATTGAAAACATTAATTTAAGCCTTAATATAGTTTAATTAAATCACTTAAATTATTATTGTTCATCCCTCAATTAACCAATAAAATATTTATATGAAAATTCCCAAATTTCACATGAAATTGTCATTAAAAATTAATTTTCTTTATAATTTCCACTAAAACCAATTTTTCAAGAAACATTAAAATTAAATATACATTCAAATACTATAAAAGGCAGCATCTAGATCACAAATATTTCAGACCAAAATAAATAAACTACCAAAGTAATGAAAACCCTTGAATCACCATGTGAAAATGAAGTCACACCACCACCGCACCAAGAGGGGATTAGAAAAAATCTAAAACTACAAGAATTCACCATTAAAAGCCACTGTTAAACCCTAGGTTCGAATCCCTACCCCCAGGTCACTTGGTACTTCAATAAAATGAGATTAAAATCTAATCAAATAGAATGAAACCATAATAAATTTGAAAGAAGAATTAAATGGACTAACTTACTTGAATGATATTGACGAAATCTCCCCAAAACACTAGTATCTAAAATTGAATATGGACATAATTAATGGGTTGTTTGCAAAATAATTAGGAGGTCATTAATAACATGAATGGAAGAAAATGAGTAATAATTTACAATGTTAAGAGTGAATGAATTTACCTATTTAATTCTGGCCAATTTGAGAAACTCTATAATGTTATGCACTAATTCTCGATGCAGAAGAGCTCCAAAGAAGTGGGAAAGAGGATGTGAGCGTGTCTAGGTTCCATGGGATTGGTTGAGGCTTGGAATACCCGAAAAATCCTTAAAATATAATATTTTATTTAAGAAACAAAATAAAATTTGAAAACTGGAAATGGGCATCCTGGGAGGCCCAATCCCTTAAATAGATTCCCAAATACATCTTGGATATGAATTTCTAAAGACTCCAAATTGACATGGTGGTCTTAATAGGTTAGGGGAGGCCAAGTAGGAATTTTAATGGATGACAAATTTTTAAAAAATAATGAGTAATTAAAGAAAAAATTAT